>RJWM01003619.1:0-111089 GCA_004363535.1 Dasyprocta punctata | reverse complement strand
GGAGTGGTGATAATGGACATCCTTGTCTTGTTCCTGATTTTAGGTTGAAAGTTTTCAGCTTTTCTCCATTTAGTAAGATGTTGGCTGTTGGTTTATGATATATGACTTTTATCAGGTTAAGGTAGAGACCATCTATTCCCATTTTCTGTAGGGTTTTTATCATGAATGAGTGTTGAATTTTGTCAAAAGCATTTTTCTGTAGCGATTGATATGATCATGTGATTCTTGTTCTTGGCCCTGTTGATATGGTGTATTACATTTATTGACTTGTGTATGTTGAACCATCCCTGCATTCCTGGGATGAATCCCTTTTGATCATGGTGTATAATCTTCCTGATAACTTGCTGTATTGTATTTGCCAGTATTTTACTGAGGATTTTTGAATCTATGTTCATTAGGGAGATTGGCCTGTAATTTTCTTTTTCGGTTGGGTCTTTCTCTGGTTTTGGTATTAGGGTAATACTTGTTTCCAGGAATGAGTTAGGGAGACTTGCTTCCCTTTCAGTTTCATTGAAGAGTTTGAGGAGTGTTGGCATTAAGTCTTCCCTAAATTTCTTGTAGAATTCAGCAGTGAATCCGTCAGGACCTGGGTTTTTCTTTGTTGGTAAGGTTCTAATTACATTTTCAATTTCATTAGCCGAAATTGGGTTATTCAGCAGTTTTACATCTTCTTGATTCAGCTTTGGTAATTCATAAGTTTCTAGGAATCTGTCCATTTCTTCTGTGTTATCGAATCTATGTCAGTAAAGGTTTTCAAAGTAGGTATTGATGATCTTCTGTATTTCCACAGGGTCTGTAGTGATTTCACCCTTTTCATTTCTTATTGCATGATTCTGATTTTTTTCTTTACTCTTTTTGATAAGGTTGGCTAGGGGTTTATCAATTTTATTTATTCTTTCAAAGAACCAACTCTTCAATTCATTAATTCTTTGTATTGTTTTCTTAGTTTCAATTGCATTAATTTCTGCTCTGATCTTGATAACTTCCTCCCTTCTTTGGGCTTTGGACTTGACCTGTTCTTCTTTTTCTAGAAGTTTGAGGTGCAGCATTAGGTTGTTTATGTGTGTTCTTTCCATTTTTCTGATGTGGGAGTTTAGTGCTATAAATTTCCCTCTGAGAATTGCTTTCATTGTGTCCCACAGGTTCTGATAATTTATATTTGCATTTTCACTCAATTGTAGATATTGTTTAATTTCTTCTTTAATTTCTTCTGTGACCCATTGATTATTTAGGAGAGTATTATTTAATTTCCAAGTGTTTATGGGGTTCTTGTGGGGTTTTTTGTCATTCATTTCCAATTTTATTGCACTATGGTCAGATACTATGCATGAAATTATTTTAGTTTCTTTGCATTTACTTAAGTATGTTCTGTGGACCAGTATATGATGTATTTTAGAGAATGACCCATGTGCAGCTGAGAAGAATGTGTATTCTGATGTTGATGGGTGGAGCACTCGGTACACATCTACTAGGTCCATTTGTTCAGAAGTTTGATTCAGTTCTGTTATTTTTTTGCTGATTTTTGTTCAGTTGATCTGTCTCTCTGTGACAGTGGGACGTTAAGTTCCCTCACTATAGCTGTACTATTGTTTATTTGGTTTTTCATGTCTATTAAAAATTGTCTTACATAGTTGGGTGCTCCCATATTCGGTGCATATATATTTATAATTGTAATCTCTTCCTCTTGAAGTTTTCCCCTAACAAGTATGTAGTGACCGTCTTCATCTCTTTTGATCATTCTCAGTTTGAAGTTCACATTGTCTTCAAATATAATAGCTACCCCTGCTTTTTTCTGGGTTCCTGTTGCATAGAGTATTGTTTTCCAGCCTTTGATTTTTAGTCTGTTAGTCTCCTTTTGAGCTAACTGTGTTTCTTGTACACAGCATATTGTTGGATTTTGTTTCTTAACCCCCTGTGCCAGTCTGTTTCTTTTTATTGGTGAGTTGAGACCATTTACATTGATTAATATAACTGATATGTACTGACTCATCCCTGTCATGATATCTTTCTGTTGTTGGTTTTCTACATTTTCTGTTTAATTATTTGCCCTGCTTAGTGGTTTCCTTTTATTGTTGTTCTTAAAATTGTAGCTATCTTTTTCTCTTTCTAGAGTGTCTTTCAATACTCTTTCTGGTGTTGGTTTGGTGGTCATAAATTTCTTCAGCTCTTCTTTGTCATGGAACTATCTTATTTCTCCATCAATTTTTAAAGATAGTTTTTCAGGATACATCAATCTGGGTTGAAAGTTGTTTTCTTTCAAGATTTGAAATACTTCACTCCAAGCTCTTCTTGACTTAAAGGTTTGTGTTGAGAAGTCTGCTGTGATTGTGATAGGCTTTCCTTCATAGATGATCAGTTTTTTTTTTCCTGTCAGCTTTTAGTATTTTGTTCTTGTGCTATATTTCTGATACCCTAATTATTATACGTCTGGGTGAAGATTTATTTCGGTTATGGTTAATTGGGGTTCTGTATGCCTCACTTATCTGTATATCAGATTCTCTTCCCATGTTAGGAAATTTTTCTGCTATTATTTCTGCAAATAGTCTTTGCAGGGCATTAGTATTGACCTCTTCTTTTTCATTGACTTCCATTAATCTTATGTTATTTCTCTTGGCATCATCTTGCAGCTGTTGAATTGTTGTTTCCTGGTTCCTTGTTATTTTTAAGAGATCTTTTATTTCGTGATCATAAGCTTTCATGTTGTCTTCAAGGTCTGAGATTCTATCTTCAACTTCATTCAAGCGGTTTTGCCAAATTTCCATGGAATTTTTCATTTCCTGAATTTCCCTTTGGATCTGTTTCATGCATTCTATTTGTGTCTTATTTTGTTCATTCAAAGTTTCCATCATTTTCTTATGTTCTTCTAGTTTTTTAATCTTGATCTTCTTTAGATACACACAGCATTTCTTTTGTAATGATTGTTGTTTCATTTTTTAGCTGAGAGATTATTTCTGATTTGAGTTTCTCTATAGCTTCATGGAGTTGTTTCTTTACTTCATTTGCTATCATTTCAGAAAGTTCAGTTGTGTGACTCCCAGTTTCCTTCATTTCAGAGTCTCTTGGGTTTGTTCTCAGTGGGCTGGGGGATTGAGACTGCCTCTTTCTCTTTCACTTTGCCATTATCTTCTGGGACCTGTGTGGCTGGGCAGGCAGCCTCCCGATGGATTGTACTAGAACATTGTGCTGTGTGGAGCTTCAATCCTCCAATATCCCTGTGGCTAGCTAGGGCAGACCCCCAGATTATGGCACTGGACCTTGTGTTCTGTGGTCTGTGAGGCTGGCCGTGAGTTCCCCTGATGTACTTTGTTGGGTTGCTCTGGGATGCTGGGCTCTGTGACCTTCCAGGCTGGCCGGGTGTTCCCTGATGGATTGTGCTGGGATGTTGGCTTGGGCAGAGCTAGATCCTCTGTCACCAATCAAATTTCAATTATACCTTTACCCTAAAAATAAAGAGTGGAGAACTTTGACATACTCAGAAAATCAAGTGGGAGAACAATTTTTAAAATTTCTCAGAGAAGTAAATAACTATTGTAGGTAAAAGGGAATTAAGTTTTTATACTGGAGAACATGGTGAGCATAGAATATTTTCTCCTGGATTACAAAGAACAACCATCTTTATTTTATTTTATTTTATTTTATTTTATATTTTTTGAGGTAAGGTCTCATTCTGCAGTACAAACTGGTCTTGAACTCACTTTGTAGCCCAGGCTGGCCTCAAACTTGCAATGATCCTTCTGCCTCAGCCTTCTGAGTGCTAGGATTACAAGCATGTGCCAAAACCCCCAGCACTCTCCTTATTTATTTTTAAAGAAGCTAAAATTTTTTTTCCTGTCCTTTCCACTCTCTGTCAAAAAAATACTATATTACCTTACTGAGCATTAGGAAATTTTGTGATCCTATACTATCAGGAATATAACACATTTTTCTCAATTTTAGCTTGCCTTGTCAAACTGAGAAATCCCATTCATAGGTCCAACTAAATATACTAGGAATGCATGTTAGGTAGGATGGGTAGAGGAGAAGGAAGTGTTATCCTCCATGTTATAGTGTGATTGGATGGCCCTCACTTAAGCCTCATGTAATCATGGACAGGACTGAGCCTGGCGTTTGTGTTTGGTTTGTTGACTGGCACTGGGATTTGTGGTGTGAGTGCTACACCCACCCAGGGGTGGAGCCAGCATACAGTGTAAGGGTGGGAAGAAGGCGTGTCTCTCTCTTGCCAGTTCATACTTACTGTTTTGTGACGGCCATGAATGGTGGCCCTGCCACACCACACTGCCTTGGAGCCAACTGAGTATGAACGGAAATCTCAAAGAGCTGTAAGAAATAAACCTTTTCTTTCCTAATTTTGGGCATTGGGTATTTTGTCTCAGCAATGAGTGAGAAGTAACTAAGACAGAATTTGGTACCAACAGTGGGGTCGTTGCTGTGACTGTACCTGACCGTGTGGTTCAAGAGCCTTTGGGAATGGCTTGTGGGAAGAGTTTGGAAAGGCTTGGAGAGGTTGCTTGAACACACAGATCTGGAATAGCTTAGGCTGTTCTGCATGGGAGATTCTGGTCAGAGCTTAGGAGACCAGAAGGCTAATAGAAAGCCTGCTGGTAAAGACCAGGCTTGGGAGGTTTCTGCTGGGAAGAAGGGTTGCATTGGTTTTTGAACTCCACATGTTGTGTGTTATAGCTTGGCAGAAAGTTTGTCTACATTTTGCTCATGCCCAGAGACTTTGCCTGAGACTGAGATTAAGAGCAAAAGACTGATTAATCTGGCAAAGGAAATTTCAAGGCAGTCTAATGTTGAGGTGGTGGCATGGCTATTCTTGGGGTTTTTAGCCAGATCTATGTTGTGAATCAAGAGCAAAGAGCCCAGCAGGGTGATTAGAACATTGTGAGTTTGACCAGAAAGGAAGCTCCAGTAAAGCTGTATGCTACAAAGATAGAACTGAGGAGATCTTGATTGCTGAGAAGGAACAAGAAAATAAAAATGGTGGCCTGCAGACATCATAGGAAGAGGCAGCTGGTCCCCACACTTTGCAGCCTCAAAACTGCAAAAGTGAAAGACTTTGTTTGGAGGAGAAAACCTCAGAGCACCATGTTTCAGAATGGCAGTGTAGGCTTCACAACGTTCCAGAATGGCAGTGGCATAGAAAATTTGTTCCTCACAATCAGGTTCAGAGCGCCCAGTGAATCAGGCACTTGAACTCTACAGCCAAGAGAGAGGAAAGCCTGGCTCTGCTCCAGCTAGCAAAAGACCTTGGCATAATCCACATGGCTGGTTTTAGGTGCATACAAAATATACAAATTCTGAGGGTAAGGCAGCTTCCACCCTGACTTCAGAGGGCAATATGTAAAGATGTAAGGGTGAAGCCAAAAGTGAGATGAATACCCCAGAAGTTTGGAAGAGCCACGAACATGGATCATCCAAGAAAAGCTTCAAAGATTGTGCAGAATGGGCTTAGGAGAGAAGCTATTGGAATTGAAACCCCTGGAAGTACCGTGGGTGTGGAATCACTCAAACCCTTTGGAGCTCACAGTTTGCCACAGATTATTTCAGATGCTGGTCCTGCAACTGTAGGACCTAAGGTTCACCCTGCTGGATTTTGGACTTGCTTTGGTTCCAATGCTTATATACCCTGGTTTGTAACTTTTGGAATAGTAATGTTTATCTTGTGCCTTTACATGTTGGAAGTATTTAACCTCATTTTCATTTGTACAGGGCATTACAGTTAAGAGTTTACCACAGATCTTGGAGGAGATTTGGGACTTGAACTATTCAGCAATGCTGAAACTGTTAGGACTTTGGCAACTCTTGGAGATAGACTAAATGTCTTTTGTATTAGGGATGTACATGAGTCTTTGGCGGGCCAGGGGTAGAATATTATAGTGTGGTCAGATGGCCCCCACTTAAGCCTGATGTCATCATGGACAGGGCTGAGTCTGGCATTCGTGATTGGTTTGTTGTGTGGCGCTGGGTTTGGTGGTATGAGTGCTACACCCACCCAGGGGTGGAGCCAGCATACAGTGTAAGGGCAGGAAGAAAGCATGTCTCTCTCTTGCTGGTTCATGCTTGCTGTTTTGTGGTGGCCGTGAATGGTGGCCCTGCCACACCACACTGCCTTGGAGCCAACTGAATATGGACTGAAACCCCCAAGAACTGTAGACCTTTCCTTTCCTAATTTTGGGCATCAGGTATTTTGTCTCAGCAACGAGTGAAAAGTAACTAAGACACTCTATAACTGAGAGTCCGTCTCATGTCCTGGGAACTCCCACTCCAGCCATGCCTACTACTTTTACTTTTTCCTTTTCACATGCATGACAGGGAAGTTTCCTGTTCCTTGTCCATCTGCAGGGCTGGCCCTTTGCCTTCATTAGTCTCTGCAACTTTTTTGACTTTGGGTTTCCAAAAATTGAGTCTGCAGGCAATGAATTTGGGATTTTCAAGTCATATTATCTCTCTCCCTGTAAAATCATTTTAGGGGGATGAGTGTTGAAACAGGGTCTTGTAGGTAGTTCAGGCTGACATTGACCTCTCTTGTATGGGACAGGCTGTCTTTGAACTTGAGGCAATCTTCCTGCCTCAGCTTCCTGAGTGCTGAGATTACAGGCCTGCACCACCATTCCTGGCCATGCACCAGCCTTTTTCTCCTGTTTTATCTACCTCCCAGCACCTCATCTTTGTTAACTCCATACTAAGAAATGGATCACTCAATCAGATCTCATACATTTATGCCTTTAAAAACTTAATGTGTTACTTCTTACAAAGGTACTAAAACCATAGAATGTATCTCTAGTTAAACAACTAAAAGGCTTTATCAGAAGGTCATATTATCAACAGATGATTTGGAGAGGCAGAGCGGGGAAGCTGTCTTCCCTTATGTAAATGTGGCCACTGGTCATTTTTCTTCAACAGAAAACGATTGGTAAAAAAAATGGATAATTTGGACTCTATGATGCTTACACAGTAATCACTACAGAATATCTCCAAACACATATCTTTTAAATCTGTTGATAACACTTTTCTAAGTACCAGTATACATACATGAATAGTCAGTCTACTTGGCACTGAAAGGGGCTAAAGAAAACTGCAGTTTCTACATACAAAATGTTTATTGTAAAAAAATAAGAATGCAGATGTTGCTTGGCTTATGGCTCCAACCACGCATGTAAAGGATCGCCTTACACTAGGTCTCCCACAAGGAACTTGGAGGAGCCAGGAACCATAGGCTCATTCTTCATATGAGCCAGAGAACTGTTTTAAATCCCTTCTACATGATTTGCAGAACTTTTGCTAATGCAAACCATACTGTTTTAAGTTTAGTAAATAACAAACACAAAATGACTGAAGTGTCCCAAAAATACTATTCCTCCACCAACTTGATAGCAGGAACCACATTAGTATTTTTCAACCCTGAAAGATCCCAAAGCTAAGTCTCAGATCCTTCCTTGGCTATGGACAAACTTCACCTTGCCTTCTTTGAAAAAATGGCAATATTCTACCATCTCCAGTTTAAACCTGATATGGTTGTTCCCACTGCTTCATCCTGGCCAGAAGCACTTTGCCAAGTTTTCTGTTTTTTCTAAAGGCTAAACAAGAATAGCTTACAGAGATTCAGTCTGACAGTTAGGGAGTTTGTGGACTTCAAATCACATTGAATGTCTTGCTGTAGATTTCTAATATTTTAATCAAGACATAATGTTTCTGTGAAATCTAATTTTGACCAACTAGTTCAAGCAATGGGTATTGTCAAAAGGAAATTCCATAATTCAAACAGACCATTTAACCATTTTCTACATTTCACAAAAATCCCTGATGGGATTTGAGTTTTTCCAGTTTTCTTCTATATCCATTGATTCATCGTGTGCCGAGCAAAGTCTGCTCTTGGTCTTAGAGCCCATTATCTTGACAAGGGGATCATTGTGTCTTCTCCTGCTACCAGAAAAGTGGAAAATCATTTGAAAGTGACCTTGGGTTCTTGGAGAGTTTAAGGATGGCAGAGTAAATATGTGTGTGTGGGTGCCCCCTCACTTGAAAACAGCCTCAAGTCAGCCCCGAATAGCAAAGATACAGAAACAAAAAATCTACCCTTCAGAGAAATCTGTAACAACATTGGTTAAGGACCAAAGGCAAATGGTTGC
Organism: Dasyprocta punctata; assembly: GCA_004363535.1. NCBI lineage: Eukaryota > Metazoa > Chordata > Mammalia > Rodentia > Dasyproctidae > Dasyprocta > Dasyprocta punctata. Next base: position 102,957 of record RJWM01003619.1, on the reverse strand, counting down.
AGAGGAGGGAAGTTCAAACTTGAGAGCAGGCAGAGACAACAATGTTGAGAAAGAAACCACTTTGCTTCCTCAGATATCCAGGCAAGCAGAGGGAGTGAAGGCCACCACTTCAGCACAAGACAGCTACATGGGAAGCCAGAGACAAATCTAGAGAAACAGTTTGGAATATTGTGTGGGAAACAGGCTTACCCTAATCTCCTCTTATGGAGGAAAACTGTCAAAATGGAGAAAAAAATTAAATAAATAATCAAGTAAATAATTCTCCCAGCCCCATCTACATGCTGGAGTTCAGAGATAATGCAAACTGTGCAGCGAGCAGAAGGATGCTTTAAAATATGGTACTTGTGAAGTAAGAATGAGTACTATTTTAAAAATAATAGTAATAATGCTCAGGAGTTCAGAGCTCCTGGCAATAAAAAATATAAAAGTCAAACTCATAAATTCAAAAAGCCAACTGAAAGATTAGAAAGTATTTTTTAAAATTACATTTAAAAGGACAATGTGAAAAAAAAAAGACATAAAAACTAAGGATCAGACAAGAATGTCCAATAGTCAAATAGCAAGTGTTCCAGAAAAAGAACATAGAAAACATTGGGGAAAATATTTTATAATAGCAATAATAATAATAGTGATACAAGAAAAATTCTAGAACTGAAATAATGGAAGTTGGAGTTCCAAATTGAAAATGCCATTCAAGATGCACTACCTTCCTTCAAAACATTAGAAACCAAGGTAGATACTACACACTTCCAGGGAGACAAACCATTAGAGTACAAACAAAGAAGCTGGAACCAGAACAGCTCCGGGACCTTCTCAGGGACATTAGAAGCTGAACTAGAATGGAAAAGTGCAGGTGGGAATCATTAGCAGATAATTCCTCACATACAGCAACAGTGTTCAACAGAGACTACACAACTGCAAAATATGATAAATACCCACCACACAGCACAGTGATAAAACCTGAGGCAACATGACACATGGGTGTAAACATTTTAAAATAACTAAATTGGAATAGGAAGATGGAGGAGAGAAAGAGAGGTATAAGAGTTAAAAGTCCTTATTATCAAAAATAGAATGCGATTATATAAAAAATATTGATTAATCAAGGCTTAAATGTGAGGAGAGCCTGTTACTGGCTTCTACCTGGTAGAATGAGGCAGAAGTGGAAGGATTTCATAGAGGCAGTTAAAGTAGCAAATTAGCTTATACTGAGATAAACTGTCTTGGTGAGTCTGACTCAGTCAGATACAAGTCTTAAAAGAAATGATTTGCTGGCCATGAGGGCATCAGTATATCTAGTGCCCTGGAGGAACTGAGAGCCATCTATGGTTAATGCCCAGCAGAAACCAGGGACCTCAGGATTAATCTAGTTTTTGTTATGAGACATTATTATTATTGTTGTTATTAGTCTTTAAAATCCATGCATTACTTTGGAAAAAAATTTACATAAAGTAACCAGTGGTGGATTTAAAGATTATAGGACTTGCTTCAGATAAAGTAGAGTAAAATAGGTAAAATTTGCTTAAAAACTAAAAGAATACTATACAAACATAGGACCTACTAATTAAATTTCAAAATCTATCTAAGCCATGTGGAGTGGCACATGCCTATAATCCCAGCTACTCAGGAGGCTGAGGCAGGGGGATTGCACTGCAAGTTCAAACCCAGTCTGGACAACTTAAACAGACCCGTCTCAAAATTAAAAATTTTGAGACCTGCCTAGCATGTGCAAGGATGCCCAGGGTTCATTTCCTAGTACCATGGGGGAAAAAATCTCAGTCTATTATGGACTGAATGTTTGTGTTGTCCCAAATTGTACTGCTGCGGCCCTGAAGCTCAGTGTGGTCATGTTTGAAGAGGAGGATTCTAAGGCAGCATTTAATGTGAAATAAGATGCTAAGGGTAGGGTCTTGAACAGATGGGGCCACTGTCCTTATAAGAGACACCAAAGGGGTCCCTCCCCACTCTCTTGCTCGGAGCACACTCACCAGGGAAAGCCCTGTGAGACCATGTAAAGAAGGCACCCACCATAGCCAGGACGGGAGCCTTCACCAGACACGAATCAGCTGGAATCTTGATCTTAGACATCCAGCTTTGCGATTCATGAAGAAATAAATCCTTTTGAAGTCTCCCACTCTGTGATATTTTGCTATGGAAGACCACACTGACTGAGACATATCTAATGCTCCAGTATGTTTCATAATGGATAATAATAATTTTTAGGTTCATTATAAATATTTAAATTTAAGGAGTGCTTTAGAATAGAAAATATTTTTGCTTCACAGATAGAACAAACAAAACAAATGTTTCCTCAATAGAGTACATGAGTATAGCTTGAAAACACTATTACAAAGTGAATGAAGATGTATCAAGAAAAAGCAAAAATGTAAAATAATACAACAAAGCAATTATCTGATGAAGGTATACACTAATAATTTCATACAAGGGTGCTTATGATAGTATTATTATCAATGAAAAGCCAGAAACAAGCCAAATGTCCAACAACTAGAAGGTTAACTAGATAAATTTTGTTATAGCTATACATTAAAATAGTATGCAGTTACTTAAATGAAATATTATAGTCATTTAAAGTCTTAATACCTCAAGAAACATTAACAATTTTGTTAAGGGAAAACGTTACAAAACAATATGTGCAATACAATCGAAAAGGGGAGTGTGTGTGTGTTTATGAATAAACTCTAGTAGTCACCCCTGTCCTCAGGGAATATGTTCCCAGATTCCCCGTGGATGTCTGAATCTGTGGATGTTATGTTACAATTGCAGGTAGCAACTTACAAGCCTATAGTTAGCTGGAAGTGTTTATTTTTAATCTCACAAGTAAGGAAAGTGGAAATACTACAATCGACATTACCCTAATGCTTCTGTGTGAACCATCAATGAATAAATTCTGGTTCTAGACCTTCTCGCCTTCCAGTACGCCCTTGCTAACCCCTTCTGGTGTTTGCTCCTCCCACACCACCCAACCACAAGGACTCCTGCCACGGAATTGGCTGGCAGATAACTCAGGCAATACATATGTAGAAACGGCCAGGGTCTGTCCCCTCAAGTACCTTCGGGAATCATTTGGATGATACCAATGACCTCAGTGGTTGGTCCCACCTTAACTCCCTCTCTCTTCTTCCCACCCCAAAGCCATACCCTTAACTAATCTTGTAGAGGAGCATCCATCCCAGCTGGAGGATAGGCTGTCCTGCCAAGAGCAGGAAGAGGGATCTGAGTGATTCCTCACTAGTTCACAACACCCTAATTCTATCAGCCCATGGACAGCAGGGGTTCTCAGTGGAGAGGGGAGGCAGATGGTCCTTTTAGAAATTGTACCAGAATATGGAGACCAGACCTTTGTAACTGGCAAAAGCATATTGAATTGATCTCATATTTATTAACAACAACAAAAACCTACAAAAAATGAAGTTCAATAAAAACAGCTTGGCTGGTGGGGATACAGAAGAGATGAAATAAGAAAGGATTATAAATGCTTGCAAAAGTTGATAGACAAGAGCATTGCAACTCAAATTGAACAAAAGAAAAATCTAATAAGAGCTCATAGGGAATAAACCATTACACTGAACAACAGTCTCCCCCATTCAGCAAGCGATCATTTAATCAACAAGACTGTGTCTTTTTTCAAACCCTTCTGTAATACCACTGGGTAGAACAACACAAGGTAACAGTCATGCAACTCTGCAGTTCTTACCAATTGTTGAGGCATCTTCTCCCTAGGGATTCACCAGGGCTGAAGTCAGTTTTCAAACATGGAAAAATAGATTGAGTGGGGTTTTTTGGTTGAAGTGCATCTGATCCCCTCCTCCCAAAAGAGATGTTGAAGTCCTAACTCTCTGTATCTTAACATTTGATGTTATTTGGAAATAGGGTTCTCACAGCTTTAATTAATGAAGTTAGGGTGAAGTCATACTGGACTATTACGGCCAAAAAGGAGGAAAAGCAGACATGCTGACTCACGAAGTTTGGACACCGTGTGACACTGGGATCAAAGACTGAGGCAATGCATCTACAAGCACAGAAGTCCCAGAGCTGACCAGACACCAAGGAAGGACCTTGCCCTGGAACCATCAGAGATAGACACCTTGCCCTACTGACACCCTAATGTCAGACTTCCAGCCTCCAGAACTGAGTGAGTTAGTTTCTGCTATTGTATGTTACCCACTTTGTGGCACTTTATTACAGAAACCCTTGGAAGTTAATACAAATAGTAAGAGTCTATGGGCAACATGGCTCCATTGATTTATAATTAATAAAACCAATCTATCATGCAATTGATCTGGCTGGGTATTACGAGGAATAATAGCAGTTGGTGAGTTTCTTGTGCCGATGAGGCCAATGTTTCATTTTCAGAAATGAAGGATGGCGAAATCCCTGCTGGCAGAGATGTTCAAACATAGATGAAATCCCACTAGGCAGGGAGACTGACAGAGTTTAAGCTTTCCGCATGATGATCTGTACTCTAGCAATACTTGCAGATGTCTTATCCAAGTCTATATCTCAGTCTAGAAGACCTGGAGGTTCAGGGATATTCAGAGTCCACTTGGGCTCAGGCTAAGCCTTTTTGGTCATGTCTTAAATAAAAATACAAGTATTTGGCAAGTTGTGTCAAAAACCCTGGCATATACCTTGGTCATTAATATCCTTTCTTGGAAAACACTCCAGGGCCCCTGACATAAGACTTTTGACAATGCTTTCAAAATGAAGGGTGATGTATCGAGCACATTCTATTCTCCAGATTACCTGTTAGCTTTCTTTTATATTTAAGTTTTATTTAACTGTGCCCATTTACTCCAGGATGTGCTGGGTTATGATGACTAAGGTAATATGATAATGACCTTCCAGAAAAACAGTGCAGCTTCCCTAGGAAAACCGTCTCGCTTAGGAAATAAATCATGTTCCTGGTTTGTAAATCACTTGGAGCCACCTGATGTTCATTTGCAGCCATGAGCCAATTTGGCATCTTGTCCTAATCACTGCAGAGAAGTTCCAGCTCCAGGAATTGGAGTGGAAGTGGCAGATCACATCTGGGATGGCAGTGGTGCAGGAGGCCGGGCATTATCATTCAGGATCGCTCGCTTAGACTTTCTGACATATACCACACAAACAGATGCTGAGCTGTATACCCGGCCATCTAATTAAGGGCATGGACTATTTTTCTAAAAGGAAAAGCAATTATCATCCATTTTCATTGTAACTGCTCAGCTTGTGCCAGACATTTTCAGAATTTATTGCAAAATTAGAATCCATGTGATTTTTAAATAAAAGTTATAGAACATATTAAAAACTCACATAATAACTAACACCTATGTTTCCACCTCCCTGGTTTAAGAAGCTGGCATTTTTTTTTTCTCCTGTAATGTAACAGCCAAATTCTGAGAAATACCTTAAAAGACATTTCTGATAGGAGAGTCTTCAAATATAAAGAGAAGTTGATTGAAACTGGGTGAGTCCTGGGTAAACTGTTGAACAAACTCTGTCTTGTCTGTGACACCTAATTTCCTTCACAGGTTCCCAAATCAGCTCTTTTTCAGACAGATATTTTTGACTGTGCAGCAAAATAGTCCTCATTGTCCTTGTGAGGATAGGAGTTGGAGACACTTCCATCCACACGGACCCTGCCTACCCTCATCAGCCCTATTACATATCCCTGCCTCCTCCAAACTCAACCATACCACCGTACAGCAGGAACACTGGAAAACTGGGGAACACTGCAGTGATTGAAACCCAAAGCCCACAGAATGACTCCAATGGAGGAAAAGTCTTTGAACACTTGAAGTACAGCCACTCATGAACATCATTCAGACGCTAGCCAGGACAGCAGCAGACTGGAGCCTCCAGAGGTACATAACCTGAGAGAGAATTTCTAGACTTTCTCATGCAACCTCCTCCCGAAAGCTTTGGAGCACCGAGTTTCCTCATAGTAACCCTAACCTGCCAGTGCCAGAAGAGGAATAGTATCCTAGAGTATTTGAAAGATCCACTTTCTCAAGGGAATCACATCTCTCAGATACATTTCTGTCTGTCTCAGCATTTTAGGAAATAAAGATGCCTTGTGAATCTTGTTTTCGCCAAAGAGAGTTCATGCCTGTGATGAATTGGCTAAAGAAAAAGGATTCCATTTCTCAAGCTTAGCTATAAATGCTCATTACTATTAACATAATCATCTACTGACTGGTAGTGCACACTTAAGATATTTTTAATAATATTGGCATTGATTAATGTTCAAAGCATTTAACCTGGCAGGCTGAGGCAGGAAGATTGTGCCAACTTGAGCAACAGAGGAGATTCCATCTGAAAAAAGAAACGAAAAGCAAAACAATTTAACCACCAAATACAAAATGGATAAACCAAGTATAGTATTTCCAAATAACGGAATGTTATTCAGCATTAAAAAGGAAATGTAAGTATTAAAATACAGATATGGTATCCACAGGGATACCTTGATCATACTATGCTAAGTGAAAGGGCCAAGAAATAGAGCACATGAGCAGAGTAATTGCTAGGGTGTGGGGAAAAGGCCTGGGTATGATTCTTTAATGGATATGGAGTTTCCTTTTGGGGACTGAAAAGTTCTGGAACTAGACAATGGTAATGTTCACACACCACTGTGAAATAGTGTCACCAAACTACATACTTCAAGATGGTAAAAATGGTAAGTTCTGTATCACGTGCATTTTAACACAACTTTTTAAAGGACAGATTTTATTTCTGGGTTTCCATTTCCTCAACTGTACTCTTGTATCTTTCTTCTTTGATATGATATATGATACTTAATAGTGGTAGATTTACTACTTAGTGAAAATCTTTGCAAATGCAAATGTGTGTGCGTAAGTAGAACACAACAAGTACTATTTTTGATGGCCGCAGCTGTCCAGGACACCAGGCCATGGGAACAAGACATTAGAGGTGGCCATGGCAGCCCTATGTGTCACAATCCCTTCAATTTTCTTGTTCTCCCAGCCCTAAAGCAGCTCCTAAGATCCACTGCTAGTCCCAGTTTACAAACAGGGATACAAAGCAGGAACAGAAACAGGTACCTGCCCTTGTCCCAGGAACTCGTCACACTGAGTGCACTGCACACTTTGTCACACAGTGGAACGAACTCCTTGGGGTCTGTCTTCTAGACCATTTCAGTGACTTAAAATACATGGCTGCTCAAGCATCGTGAAGTCCGCCTGTGTGCCTGGTGGAGAAAGGAGGGCAATTTGGTTCACCGTGCGGAGATTTTTCTTTTATTTAAGTCATTTAAATTTTAAACTACATCTTTTATTTCTTTCAACAACATTAAGCGTTAGCACGTCATTTGCCTGTTCCTGGGAAAGAGGACTGGAAATCTTTATACAAAACATTAACTCCGTGTGCTGAACTGGCAGTCTAATAGATCTTCGGCACTGCAATGGCAAAACCCACCCGGGCTTCCTCCGGTCACAATAAAACACTGTAATTCTTCTGTTGAACCGAGAGCATTTAAGTCACAAATATATCTACGCAGAAAGCAACTGTGGCAGCTCCTCAAATAGATGACTGAAGGAACCATCCGGTGCGGGCCCTGATGGACCCTTGTGCTAAAGGTGAAAATAATAGGCAAGATTAGAAAGAACTGCTCAGACCTACAGCAATCAATGACACCTTGGCATTGCTGATTTGAGCTGTGATCACTCTTATTTCACATGCAAAGCACATTGTATTAGCGACCAGATGGTATCTTCCTTTTCCTTGCTGGACTTCTAGGGTTTCCAAACTTACTTGCTTGAATTAGTTCACTTTCTTCAGCTGATCTAGTAAGGTTTCAGCTGGTTTGACAAGGCTGAATACAAAGAAAAATGAATCCCAACACATAAGCACAACTATTTATTGGACTTAATAAGAAGAAAGGAGAGGAAAAAAAGAAAAAAAAAAACAGCTCAGACATCAAGGTGATCAATACCTTCAAATTGCCTTTTTAACCCCTGAAAACTCATAAAATCCTAAATATGAGAAATTAGAGATTCAGTATGCTGGAATCATTGTCTATTGCAACACAACAAGTTACTCTAAAACGTAGTGACTTGAAACAACATTTAATAACACACAGTTCCTGTAGTTGGGGAATCCAGGTGAGGCTTACCTGGTCTCCTGCTGCAAGGTTTCTACTGGCTGCGATCCAGGTGAGATGCAGGGCCTGAGGTCACCTGAAGGCTTAGCTGGGGCACCATCTCCAGGCCCACTCAAGAGCACGTTGGCTGGAACCAGCTCCTCCTGTGCCTGTGCGTTGGACTGAGGGCCTTCATTCTCAGGAGCTGCTGGCCAGTGCCTCCCTCGTCTCCTTGCCCTGAGGGCCCCTAAATACAGCAGCTCAGTGTATGGCAACTGGCTTCAGGGAGCAAGCAAAGGAGAAGGCAAGAGGGAGGGGGAACAAAGCAGGAGTCAGAGGCTTCTGCAAACCAGTTCCACATATGCTAGTCCATTGCTCACCGGAAGCGAGTTGCTAGTTGCATCCCTCCAAATCAGAAGTGATTCCACAGGGCCTGGGAACCAGGAGTGGAATCACTGGGTACCATCTTTGAGGGTGCCTCCACTTGTTCCTGGAAGTCACTTCTGCTTTCTCCACAGCCTCCTCTCTGGTTTCTGCTTTAACTTCTACCATGGGGAGAGACCTGTCACTCTCAAGGCATCCTGCTCATCCCTTTTCAGAACTCTAAGTACTTAAGCAGCACTAATAGTGAATCTACATCCCCCTATCTGGATGCACAAGATACTGTTAAATACCCAGAAACACTTACGAGATCCTTCAGTTCAAGATATAGAGATGTTTAGAGAGGAATTTTGCTTCTGAGACAAGATCTGGAAAGAGAAACATACGTTATCTCAAAGGGGATTCCACATACAGCCATGTGGGGCCATCTCAGGCCTCACAAATTTTCCAGGCCACTGTGTAAGGGGAAGGTGAGCCCCACCCTAGCCCTCCTAATCAGCCCCATTCCAGGCTTCCCAGACTGCTTCTGGAATGCATGCAAGTTGGTCTAATCATCCTCAGACCCACCAGGGAAGGCTTAAAACAACCCTGCACTGTGCTGTCCTCGCAGAGGTTCAAAGAAAGGCAGACAAGGACAGCTGCCTGGCTTCTGGAGCATCCCACCGCTATCTGTAAAAGGGGAGGGACAGTGAGATAACTCCCATGAGACATGGGGAAAAGCCTTTCAATCCATCAGGAAAGGGAAAAGCCAAAGCACTACAACTCTGAAGATGCAGTCATACCATACGCCTCCGCAGTCTTGATTTCCCCAGAGACTGGATCGCATCTGGTCAGAGCATTTAGATAAGCGTTAATGTGAAGCAGGGAAGGGAGGAAGGGTCAGTGCCTCCAAGGATTCTGTTTACTCCCTTTCAATAGTAACGTTAATACCTCTTGTTACCCTGTATATCTAAAATAGAGTATATCCAAGGGCCTAAACCAGTGGCCAGTAACATTCACTAGCTAGAAGAGTGTGCAGTGAGAATCTAACTATCCAACTTATAAAAAGCCATCTCATGAATTGGAAAGAGGATGGATTCAAAGAGACACAGGTTTCAAATGGAAACCTGGAGTGCACACAGTGTAGACACAGGTACCGTGCCACCAGAATCACACTGCTGGGCAGGTGATATCTGAGCAATACACCTGTAGAATGACTGGCTGTAGGAGTTACCTTGTGTGTGACATGTTCAATTCTTAGCATCCCTCTCGCCATTTACGTTCTCAGGAATGAACTGTGACCTCTCCATTCCGTATCATTTTCCCTGGCTTCCAGGGTAACAGTCCAAATCCAACCAATGGAAATTTAGTTTTTGTCTTTGGCTAAATCGTATAAATGAGAAACAAAAAAAATGTAGGCACTAGATCAACTCCTTAACTCTAGCAATTTTCCTACACACCCTGGGACAGACTCCACATGTTCATCGAGCCTGAAAGGCTGAATTACCAGTAGATGATGGACATAACTCCCAACCAATACAAGAAATACCATTAGAGAATTGGCAAGAATACACAGGGTGTTGCTATAGTCTGAATATGTCTCCTGGAACATATGTTGGATCTTTAATTGCTCAGTGTTGAAAAGTAGGGCTCAGTGGGAGGTATTTGGGTCATGAGGGCTTGGCCCTCAGGAATGGGTTAGTGGTCACAAGCATTCTAGCCATGTCCTCTCTCTCTTTCACCTGCCTGCTTGCTCTTCTGCTTTTGTCATGAGTTGAGGCAACACATGGCCCTCACCAGATGTGGCCACCTGAGTTTGGACTTTCCAGTCTCCACAACTGTGAGATAAGATCAACCTCTTTTCTTTATCAATTACCCAGTCGTAGGTATTCTGTTATAACAACAGAAACTGTGCCAAGACAGGTGTATTTCTGTTAGATGTTCTACTGAGAATCAATAAGCAAGCCATTAGCCCTTTGGAAACACAAGTGAAAATGTATATGGGAATGTAACAAACAGGAACCCAGTCCTGTGCTCAGGTGCACAAGATTCATCATAGTGAATCTGAAGTAGTTTGGGAGTTCAGAAATATATGGTCGCAAACCTAACATAGCGAAGCATGGTGTTCACACTTGCAATCCCAGCTTCTTGAGAGTCTGAGGCAGGGGGATAGCAAATTCAAGGCCAGCCTGGGCAATTTAGTAAGAACCTCTCTCAAAATAAAAAATAGCCGACTTGCTTATTATGTGCAAGATCCTGGATTCAATCCCCAGTACTGAAAAAAAAAACACCTATATTAATATATAAACTATAGATTAAAAGTTTCCAGAACCCAAGGATTATCCAAGCCACTCAGTTGATATCTTCAAGCCAAACAACCAATTTCCCCCTACACATTCTTCTGTGTATTCGAGGTCTGTGATATGGGTTAAAAATTCAAGAATAAGAAGTGATATTTTAAGACTTAGTTTCAAAGACAATTGAGGCACTTTCAAACAGCCCAGTTTAAAACTGAATCAATCACGTATTCAATACCAATGTTTCTTTTATGAGCACCATACTATGGTTCCGAACTAACAAGACTAATGATAATGCCGTGCTTTGTCTTTTTAAAGCCATGTACAGTCTATTCATTGGGATCCATGGGGGGATATTTCCCAGACCTCCAAGGATACCAAAATCCAAGGATGCTTAAGTTTCTTATATAAAACAGCATAGTATTTGCATATAACATTTGTATATCTTCCTATATACTTTAAATCATCTCTAGATCACTTATAATAATTAATGCAGTGTAAATGCTATGTAAAATGTTGTGCTGTAAAGAAAACAAAGGTCTAGCTGTATATGGGTAAGTCAAACAATTTTTTTCCAAATATTTTCGATCCACCGTTGGTTGGACCCGCAGATAGGGAACTTACAGACATGAGGAGCCAACTCTACCTTACAGAAAAACCTACTAGCAAATGAGGAGAAGGAGGTCATGGATAGTTTCTCCTTCAGGCTTTTTTCCATGGTGGGCTTCTCCACATGTGGGCTGCAGAAATGCTCACGGTTTGCTGGTCAGTCTTTTGTGAAGTGTGAGATTACAATAAAATCAATCCACTCCTCTGTTTGGGGCCTGACTTAGTAACTTATTAATTGTCATTGACTAAACACCAGGCATCTGCTCACACATGTCAGCATTCATTTCTATCACTGTTTCTGGATCCATTGTGTTCCACAGAGAAGCACACAGAGAAGAGTCCAGCGGATCACCAAGGCACATCGGGGTCGATACCACAATCCAGAATGTGAAGCCAGATGGCCTGAGAGCTGGGCCACTGCGGTCGCACACTCTTAGTGATGTAGAAGTGAGCACAGTTCTTCTAACAAGTCACAGCAGGGAGGACACTGAATTGAGGGATTTTGAAACAGAGCGGACCTCACATTTGGATAGGCTCAACCCTCAACCCCCCAAAATTGTCACAACATCTTCCTTTCCGAACACCTTGGATCTCTCTAATCTCCATAATTTGAATTTGTTGCTTTGGGGACGTGACAAGAAGGGGCACGAGACTGGCTTCTGGAAATAAGAATTTCTCTAGATTTAGATATGATGAAGACAGCGACTGGTACAAGTGAGGGCAGTTCCACCAGCCCGTGGGCAGCTTGTGTCACCATCAAGTGGGACTGTCCTTAGAAATGTGAACAGAGAGGAGTTGAATGTCTTGGCAAACAACCTTGTAATGTAAATGAGCATGGATTATGGCTAGAACTCAGGTCTTCTGATTCCAAATTTGATTCTCTTCCCAAGACTTCCCACCTCCCTTTGCATGCATGTTGCTAGGCAACAAGCCCTCCTCTATTTGGCCACTCATGTGACACAAAACTAAGCATGCGAGCCATTTATTGAATAGCGTACTATGTGTCAAAGAACTAGACAGAGAAAAGCAAATCAGATACCATGCTGGCCCTCAAGAAGCTTGCTCGAGGGGCAATGCATTTACACCCTTCATTCAGACCTTGCCTATAGATAATTTTTTAAATTATGACAAAAGACACACAGCATAAAATGTACCCTCTGAGTCATTTTCAAGTGTACATAGTTCAGTAACATTAAGCACTTTCACATTGTTGTGCAACCATCACCCCCATCTATCTGTAAACATCTTTTCATCTTGCAAAACTAAAACTCTGTATGGAGATATGTTTGTAATACACTCTCCACAGGGACCTGGTTTTCCCTGGCTTCTCATGAACTGCTGTGGGGTAAATCCCTCAATTGCAGGAAGCCTATTTATTTATGAGCATTGGTAGCTCCTCACCCCCTTAAAGCAAGGCACTAGGCCCAGCCTGACAACCTTTGCCTCCAATCTCTGCCCATCATTAAAAGAGACAGATAGCAGAATCTGTCCTCATCCCCTGAGTTGCTAGGATGGATTTTTCTTCTCAACACTGTATTTATTACTGAGTGTGAAGCACAAATCTGCAGATGCCTTTTCCACTGCCTGCTGTTAAAAGCGTACTCAATAATTTAGCTCTCTCTCTTGAAGACATTTGGTTTTTGTTGGATATTGCAGAAGACAGAGCAGGATGCCTTCTGGGGTCCCCTGGATCTCTCCCGCCCAGTCTCCTGCTTCCCTTATGCCTGGCTCTTCTTGTCAGTGTGGTTTACAGCTGCAGAAGCAGCAGCGACTTAACCCTTGGCAACCCACACTCTTACTGCTTTATTGCTGTTTCCAAACATAGGACCATTCTGTCTCCCCATTAGATTATCACTTCAAATTGATGGCTACTTAAAAAAAAAAAACACAACAACAAAACCCCTGTCACAATAGGAGACCAAATACTGGCAACAGATAAAACCAAAGGAGGTTCCTAGCTCTTTAATTAAGGTTCACGAAGGCATGTGAATCCTAGCTTGTAGTTACCCTGCTGTGCCTCTGCCTGATTAGCTTCAATGCATCTGCTAGGTTTCCTGGTATCCATCTGTACTGCGAGAAAGAAATATATTCGGGTTGCCCTGCTTCTCCATCAGATGACTCAAAGGCTTCAACCGCAGACAGACTAATGGTGATGTGTGTTGACAGACCCTCCCCTGCGCTCCTTGCTGTGTTGATGTGCAGAATCACACCACCTTACACATACCTGGGATTAACCCATGTCCACACAGCCAGCCCAAATGAAACACCTATTGCCAGGAAACCCAGAGTTCCAGGATGACTCCTTTTGCTGGTGTCATGTTTCCAGTTGGAAATAGACCTCAGCTACATGCTCATCACAAGCCCCCCTGGCTGTTCGGCACTGTTTCCTCCTGACCTAGATTAAAAGGACCGTGAGAAATGGAATCTTTCTGCACATGGCCATGTGAGGGACTTTTCATTTCAACACAGCATGAGCATGTGCTTGTGCATGCAAGGACTTTTTCTCACCAAGAAATGGGAAGCCAAGACCAAAGCACCTACTATTCTGAAATGTTTGGGTAGAACGTGGGGTGCATGTTGGCTCTGCATAATTTATGTTCTCCAAAGAGCTTATCTGGCTCATTTGTAAAAATTAAGATTTATTTTAAAAAATTAGTCTTCTATAGAGATCCTAAAATTTCTTATCAATATGTCATATTGTGGCTCAAAAACATTGACTTAAGCCTAAGTGTTTGAAGCAGCTGAACTGATTCCTCTACACAAAATCAGACACTTGGGACTTAAAATTACTTTTCTCAAAGTGGTAAAATCCAAGTAAGTCTGGGCTTTAGTTAATAGTAAGATATCAATGTTGACTTCTTAGACAAATCTACTGGGCTAATGTAAGATATTAACACCCCTGGGTAAGGGGTAAAAAGGCACTTTATTATCTTTGCAACTTTTCCATCAATCTAGAATGTTTCCAAAATAAACATATATTTTAAAAATTAAAAATGTATATATGTTTTCCTCAGCTAGGTAAAAAACAAAAGTAACATTTAGTTGAGATTTGGCATTATCACATAACATGTTGTCAGCCCTCTGATCTCAGATAAGAGAATAAAGACATTAACTAAAATTTTGCTGTCAGTATGAATTTAATTCTACTTTAGACCATTTCGGCACTTCTTGAACACTTGCTATGTTCACCATGGTAGCAGCAAAGATCTGTTTGGATGAATCTCATATTGTTTAGGAAAGAATTCTATATCATAGGACTTGAGTTATGAGGATAGTAATTGGTGTAAAATATTGAGGATAAAATAAACTACAGGAAGAACTTGCCTTTTAAAATGATCAGTCCAGGAAATCTAAATGCAAAGCTTTGTAAGTATTTGGCGCTCACTGGGAAGCATGGGCCAAGTTTTGTTTTGCCACTGTATGCTGGATTTTCTACTTCTTGTTCACACTAACTTATAAATTTGGGTTAAATTTGGTGAAATTATCATTAGTCTATCCCTCTCTTTTACCCCCTACTTAAATACTTTATCAAACTCATAGTATCTCCATAAGGGACTTGGAGATTACCTAACCCGTTCTCCCGGAGGCCCAGAGGTAGGTGTTAAACTCCCTGAGGACACATAGGCAGAAGTACTTTCAATGAAGTACAGCATAATTATAAGGTATAATTACTTTTGATATCATGGCCAGCCATGGGCCAAGATCACCCAGCTGCTTAAACCATGGAAGATGCTGAACTCCAAAGAGCCTGGCCTGGGTCTTTGTAATTTAATTATGGACAGCAGCAAATCCCACATGAGGAAGTGTTTAATAAATAATCAGCCGATTGCAGTGCAGACTCTTTAATCCCAAGCCAGTTGACAGGCTCACTTTCCTCTTCGGAAATAGTCAAGACTGAAAAGAGAGCATTTGTTTACCAGTTTGGAAAGGGAGTGGAGAGAGAAGCCTGTGCTTATTCCTGGGGGAGAATAATGCAACTGTTATGAGCTGCTGTGTTACATCAATTTAAAAGTAATTTTTCTGAATTAAGAGAAAATTGAGTGGGGAAAATGCTTCCTTTTGGAAATTCAATTCCCAACTGAGTACAGTATTTATATGCTGATACCCTTTGCAAGTACACAAGCAGTAAGATGCTTTGTGTGTTGACGACACCACTAGGACAGGAAAAGAGTCATTCTTTAAACATTTTCTTTCCCCTTTTCCCCTTCTCCTTCCTCCCTGAACCTCCAGTTTTCTTGACCTCCCCAAAACCCAAGCCAACTCCTTTAAAAACAGATCAAGATAAAATAATCAAGTTCAATGCTGAATATCAACAAAATCTATGTCGATGAATGGGAATGAGGAAGAACATTTCATTTCATATTAAAATGTTAGATTGGGTGCTTATAATTCCCCTGATTTAGCTTTTTTAATTAAAAAATTCAAGCTTTATTCAACATTTGCATATTCATGCCTCTATAATGTGCACTGATTGCATTAAAGGCAGAAAAAAGCATGTAAGTGTGGCACGAATATAGTTACTCATCAAGTGCACTGCCTATGGATGCATAGATAAATATTTCCAAACAAATTAACATACACCTCAGTGCAGGTGTTCTGGCCTCCGCTCACTCCAGTTATTTCAATCTACTTTTCCCTCCATCATGTTTCAAGAGCCAGAGCATCAGTTTAGAAGTCATATAATTTGGTGGCTAGTGAGACCCTTTGCCAAAATCACTGGTCAGAGTGATTCGTCTTTAACTAGCTATATTGATCAGCTTTACTGCTGCTAGGACAAAATACCTGACACCCACAATTTAAACGACAAGAGGTTTCATTTGACTCCTAGTTTCAGTCCAAGGTCACTGACTCCAAAGCAGGAGCATCATGGCAGAGGGCTGTGGTAGAGCAGGGTGGCTCACTTCATGGTGGCAGAGATACAGAGACCAGGAAGAGCTTCCAGAGATAGACCCAGGGTCATGCCTCATGCAAATGTATGCAGAAATGTGCTTTGCTAATCTTCTAGGCATCTCTCAAGTCAATCAAGTAAACAAACAAGATTAACCATCAAACTAGCAATAGCCAGGGGAAAAAATAATTCAACTGAACTCTGAATTAAAAACTAGAAGTACAGCTACCATAACTCAGCACAGAGCTCCATAGCCTACAATTGTTACTAACAGGACAGGTTAGTTCCTTGAGAAGTGAATTCTACTGTGGACAGCCACCACAGGCCATTCCCATCTGTCTTCACGCTTTAGAATTATGACTGTTTGGGCTATGATATGCCAAGCTCTTAGAAATTCGTTGATAGTTGGACCAAATTCAGTCTGGTTTTGTAAACAAGGTTTTACTAGAACACAGGCTCACCCATTCACTTCGGCCTCTCTTGCATGACTAAGGACAGATTTGAGTAGGCACAACACAGACCTGCAAAGCCTAATATATTTACTCTCTGGCCCTTTACAGAACACATTTGCAAAGCCAGTGCCAACCAATTTTTCAGTCTCCTCTCAGAGAAAGATATTAGATTATATAGAATAGGTGGGGAAGAGGACATTGCTATGGGCTACTCTTGGACAACAGAATAGGTACTGAAAATATTTGCTGAGACATGGAAGAACATCACAATCAGTGAAGGGAGAAGGTGTAAAGGCAGGAGGAGGCAAATTTAAGCCCAACCTGAGCAATGTAGCAACTTAGTGAGACCTTGGTTCAAAATTTTAAAAAATTAAAAAGGGGTAGGAATAGAGTTCTATGTGAAAACCCTAGGTTCTAACCGCAGCACCACATGTATATATCAACCACTAATCAGTTAAATAAAAGCAAGCTCACTACCTGGCTCACGGGAGCGAGCTCTCAGGGGCCTGAAGAGTTTTCCAGGAGAACCAGTTGTTATAAAGAGAGCTGGGTTTTCTCGCTGGCGGTCTTGCTTTTTTCTCTTCTTGTGGTCTCTGCATGAACCCCTCCCTTCTCTGCCCAGAAGCCAATCAGGTCCTGGAGCCAAAGTCCTAGATTTCTAGAACCAGAGTTAACTAAAGCTCTGTCCTTATAAATCACCGAGGTCTCAGTTGTTCTGTTAAAGTAGCAGAAAAGGTGCCAAGACAAGAGTCTTCTTGGCCCTTCTACCATGCAAACGGTCAATTAAACCCTCTTGATTGGGCCTCCTTTTTATGATAGCCTCCACCTTATCTCCAGAACTCAGTTTTTGAGTCCCCACCCTGCCCCTGATCCATCCTCCTCCCTCTCTGCCAGTTTTTCCTGTGTCAGTCCCTGAACAGGGGAGATTCCTTCAGCCTTCTCATCAGCTCTGTGTTTCCCCATAGATTCTCAACAATCTCACCCTTTTCAAGCCAGATGACTCTGAACTGAATGTTTCAAGCCACAACTTTCTGTCTTCTTGATCAATTGTTCCCCTTCCTGCCTTGGATCTCCAAGTGGGTGCTCTGCGGGCACCTGTGGTGGCTTAGCCCTAATAGTCAATGTGATGGGATTAAGAGACTCTGGGGAGGTGCTTGGATGACCACCAGGTACTGGTGGAATGTGTTGTTGGGAGACAGGGCTATGTGCATGCACAGTGTATCTCTTGCTAGTGTCTACCCCATGCTGTATTTCTCTTCACTAGAAAGTGGAAGCTCTGGTTCTCCACGCCCTTTCACCATGATATTCCTGCCTTAGAGCTGGTAGCCCATGGACTCAAACCTCTGAAACTGTGAGCAAAAATAACCATGAGGGTGGTGAATGCCTGTAACCCTAGCCCCAAGGGAGGCTGAGGCAGGAGTTGGAAAGTTGGAGTTCTACTTGGGCAACTTAGCAAGACCCTATCTCAAAGTAAAAAATAAAAAAGAATCAGGGTTATAGAGTACCTTTGAACAAGACTGCCAGTGTCACAAATACAAACAAAACCTTTCCTCCTCTAAATTGTGGCTATTATGTCCCAGTAATCGAAAGCTAATTGCACAATTTAATTCCATATACCTAAAATATTTACGATAAGGCACCAGAAATAAGGTTTTGAGCCATGACTTTGAGTCTTACTTGCTGTGTGAACTTGGCAAATTGCTTAATTTGTCTCAGTTTTGTCGTTTCCACACACCTTGATAAAAGGACAGAGTCCTCCTATTTGTGAGTGCAACGAAGAAACTGGTAATTTAGAATAAGTAGGGCAATCTGGAAAGAACTCATGGGAAACTTGAAGAATCTACACATCAGCCTTTTCTAAGGCTTATTGGATCTAAATTTTGGTGTAGGCTGAAGAACTCTAAAGAGTCAAAATCCAAAATGCTCCTAAATAATAGTATCAAAAGTTTTGAAAGTTTTCGAGCACTACAAGTGGGAAGCTCCACACCTGATTCACCTGATGAGTTGCTGTCAAAACAAGATAAAGTGTTGTATGAAATCACCTTCAGGTTTATGTGTATGAGATGTATATGAAACATAAATGAATTGTGTGTTTATACTTGGTCTCATTCCGAAGACTTCTTATTACGTACATGCAAATATTCCAAAATCTGTGATAAAGTCCAGCATTCAAAATACTGTGGGACCCAAGTATTTCAGATAAGGGGTACTCAGCTGAAACATGCTTCAGTGGTATGAGCTGTGACTTCTGGTCCCTGTTGGAAAACTGAGATGTTCTAAACACCCATTTTCCTT
Organism: Dasyprocta punctata; assembly: GCA_004363535.1. Taxonomy (NCBI): domain Eukaryota; kingdom Metazoa; phylum Chordata; class Mammalia; order Rodentia; family Dasyproctidae; genus Dasyprocta; species Dasyprocta punctata. Next base: position 83,958 of record RJWM01003619.1, on the reverse strand, counting down.
TTGTCCCTTGCTTCTGCTTACTTTTCCTACTTGCTGAGTTCCAACCTCAGATTCAACTTTTGCCATGGTGTGTGTCCAACTCTTTTTTTTTTTTTTTTTTTTTTTTTGATATCCAGGATCAAACACACAACCTTGCCTGCCAGGCAGGCGCTTAGGCCACTGAGCTCAATCCCTGGCCCTATTTTTTGAGACAGGGTCTCACTATGCAGTTCAGGCTGGCTTTGAACTCACTTTGTAGCCCAGGCTGGTCTTGAGCTCACAAACGATCCTCCTACCTCAGCCTACCGAGTGCTGGGATTAAAGGCATGCGCCACCACGCCTGGCCTGTCTAACTCATTTTATCTCCTGATGCTTCCTGATGTCTGGGTTTACAGATGAGCTCAAATTTGACCCCCTAAATTTACATTTATTTTTTCAGTGGACTTTAATCTTCATGATCTAAATGAAAATGAGCAACCACACCACCACAGAAAATGATCTTTCCCAAGAAGCAGATATTTAGTGAGTTGCATAGAGTATATCAGAGACTACAGGCAAAACAACTGGGGTGTTCCTTTAAAGCAGCCAGCCGCAAAGCTCTCCATGGCCCTTCCCTGCTGGGCTGACCTCCTGCTGACCACCCTGGGGTTCCGAGCTGCCATGGAAGGGCAATGAATGAGTTTCTCTTGCTTCATTTCCCTTTTCTGTACTACATTTCCATTTAGCATTTGCTGAAAATATCAACTGCAAGCCTTCACATTTGACCTGAGATGAATCCTTGACCACATAATGCATTTGCTGGCTTGATAAGCACCCAAAGGCCAGAGTCAGAATACTTTATTAACCTCCCTTTCAAAACCCTTCCAAAGGGGCTGTCATTTCAGCAATCTGCAGTGTGGCCTATTTATTCCTACTCTTCCTGAACACAAGAAAGCAAACTTCAAAGGAAGCCGAATCAGGAAATGATTTCCAAGCTGGGTTAGAAATAAGAAAGGGACAGACAGAATTCCTTGCTGCTCACTCTTGACTGTTGCTTTAGGACTGAGGGGTGCCCAGGAAGATCAATTGGACAGAGAAGTCAAATTTCTGTGAAAGAACAGGGACAGAGTTTGACCAGGTAGTTCTGCCCAATAGCGTGGGATTCAGGTCCGGCATTTGAGCAGCAAGGCCAAACCTAAATGAAATCTAACTGTGAGTAAAGGAGGGTTGACATAAAGCTTGACACGGAGCTGGAGCAGCAGCTCAGCTCCCTGGGAGTCACCACCATCGTATGCTTTGGACACAAAACATGAGAGGCTGCCTAGATAGCTGTTGGCTGAGGAGTTTGTGAGAAGCGCATTTGTCTGCACTTTGTCGGGCCCATGACACTGGGAAGGTAAGTGAGGCTGGTGAGAATGTTGACAGGCTGATAAGTTTCTTTAGAAAAACCTGGAAAGGCTGCCAGGAATGCAGGAAGCTTCATGTTTTAATTCCAAAGCTCTTCTCTTGCCTGCTTTATAACTACAGCAAAATGATTTTAAAGTAGTTCTCTCAGAAAGACATTAGGTTAAGCATGGAATCCTGAGTTCCCTCTCCTGCCTGAGCTAATTGGTTTTGTAATCTTGCAACAACAACAAAAAATTGCTTAACTTCTCCAGGTTCATGTACATGGACAGGTGCTTTCAATTTGGTAAGCAGGTGGTGGGAAATTGGGCATTGAGAAGAAGGGCGGGTGAGACTTCGTGCCTGCACTGGGCAGACCCTGGGCCCAGAGGACAGAAATGCAAAACAGAGCTTGGGCTGTAGCTGGTTATCTGCCATTTTTCTCAATTCCTGTGAGTAGTAGACAGAAGAGCTCCCTCCAAAAGGATGCGGCCAAGTCCTAAACTACCAGGACCTATGAATGTGATCTCATTTAGAAAATATCTTCACAGATGAACTAAGGATTTTGAGATGGAGTTATCCAGAATTTGGGATGGTCCCTCAATCCAAACAGGGGCTCTGGGAAGAGAGAGGCAGAAAGCATTAGAAAATTCCAGACCCACTGGGAAGGTGGTCATGCAATGAGAGGCAAGGATTGGAGCTGTGCAACTCCAAGTAGGAGAAGGCCTGGCGCCATCAGCAGCTGGAGAAAGCACAGCAGGAATGACCCCAAGAGCTTTCATAGAAAGTGCAGCTCTGCCAACACCTTGATGCCTGACATCTGGACTCCTGAGCTGCAAGAATGAATTCTTTTAAGCTCACTGTCGCAACAGTATTATGGCAGCCCTAAGGGGCTAATGTGGTACAGCCCAGAATCTCTTTCAAAATGCTTCGCCCTTCCCACTGGTGTTTTCAAGATGTTCATGTTAGCCAGCCTTCACCGCCTATTTAAATACGAGAGGTGACAGGGATGCCTCTCCCTAAACCTATCAAATGTCACACTGTTCCCAGAAAGAAGAGATCTTGATGCTTTAGCTCAACTCTGAGACAAACGCCGAAGTGTCAGGCATGCTTGGAGCTGTTGGGTGATGGTGTCGGGAGGAGACAGCTTGTCGCCAAGTACTTGCTGGGGAAGATAAGAGAGACACTGACAGGACGGGGAAGGCCAGTACCAAGTTGTTGGTGTCAGGTCGTTCTTGGTGTGAGTGCTTCATGGTTTCACAGCATGGCTCAACCAGAACAGGCACAGATATGCTCTGTGTCGCATGATGACAACCACATCTCTGTGAGGCCACCAAAGGATGCCATCGCCCTCCTAATGGGCCCTGCCTCTACCCATTCTTCCTGTGGATCTGAGCCACGTCCTCAGGCCTCATCCATTCCTCCATTCATTAGTTCAGCAAATACCGCGCAAGCCCTGATGGCCAGCCCTGTTTGACTGGTGCTCTCCGCCCTACACGCTCACCTACGATGTGATTTACATGAGCAATGGCAGGTGTGTGGCAGTAAGCAGAAGGCATGGGAATGGGCCGGGTAAAACTTGAAGTTAATTGACCAGGAAGTTTAGGAGCAACTGGAGAACTAGGATGCAGTAAAGATGCTTACACTTGTCAAGGAAGCTGAGGTGATCGCCGACGCATAATAGCCATGTAGGCTTTCATTACTGTGTTCACCTACCTCAGTCTGCCAGGACTAAGAAAGTTTCTGTAGACACTTGCATTCAAGAGGGACAATGGTGTGTGTGTGTGTGTGTGTGTGTCTTACACTTTTGGGAAAAAATCAACTCTGCTTCACAGTGTACTGGTTTACAAATAAAGAGCTGTGCAAAGACTCCAGGAGGCATTTTCCTTTACCTTGGAGACAAGTTTCTCAGTTTTGATGAATTAAATGTTTTTATTTTTAATTTTGGTAAAATATACAGTGCTTAAAATTTACCATTGACAGTTCAGTACAATATTAGTGCTTTAAAGATTACTTACCAGTGCAGTAACCATTTTTAGCTGCATAGTAGGGTAGTCAGTAACATTGAACATATTCATGTTATTGTAAAACCAATACCCAGAACTCTTTGATTTTGCAAAATTGAATCCCTGTATCCATTTAAACAATCCTCTCTGCCCCTCTTCATTTCACTTTCTGGGATTATCTTTCTACTTTCTGTCTCCATAAATTTGACTACTCTGGATGCCTCATGTAAGTGAAATCTGACAGTATTTGCTTCTTTGTGACTGTCATAGTTCCTGTGACCTATCATTGTCATGTTTCATCCATGTCAGAATCTCCTTCCTTCTCACTATTTCTTCATCCTTTGTTATTTATTCCCTTCTTTTTCAAGGCTAAATACTGTCCCACTTTTGTATATATTGTATTTTGTTCATCCATTGTATATTTGAACTGCTTGCACTTTTTGGCTATTATGAATTATGCTGCCATGAACATTGGGTGCATATGATGAGTTAAATGCTTAATTATTTTATGGTAAAATTCTCCTTGTGCTGTCTTTGCATATTTTTATATCTCATTGAGCAAAGGAGACAGAGGTGGGCCTAATCACTTATCTGTGTCATCAAAAAGGCCGCCACTCTGTCAAGTATTCATTGTGTGACTTTAGAGTCACTGCACGACTCTCTATGTGGGCTTCCTCCTGTGTAATAAGGGGTTGGTAGTGGTACCCATTATTGTTGCTATGATGAATGAATGAGTTGCCACTTGCATACGCTTAGAATACTACCTTTCGCGTACACTCAGTTTTCCATGTTTACAGTCTCTGCGTCCACAGATTGACCCAACTGCAGACTGAAAATATTCAGAGGAAAAAGGAATCAGTATTGAACATGTAGAGAGATTTTTTTTCATTCCCTAAATAATACAACTATTTACATAGCATTTACATTGAGTTAGATATTATCACCTAGGAGTGATTTAAAGTACTGTATAGGAGAGAGAGCATGCGCATAGGTTATATACAGACACTATGCCATTTTATTGGGGGACTTGAGCATATACAGGTTTGAGTATCTAAATGGGGCCCTAGAACCAATCCCCTTTGGATACCTAGGTATGACTGTGCTTAGCTAGCTTTTCACACATATTAGCTATCACATTACTACTACCTGATTGCTCATTTAGAGCTACATTAGGGTAGTTTCCTCTTCCTTTTCTTATTTCCACCTTCTCCACCGAGTCACCCATTGAGAAGAAGCTTCTAAGGAAAAAAATATCACTTTATGAGAAAGTAATCTGTGTTTTCTCTGCAAGTGAATATCCAACTACACCATGTTTGGTTAAAACCGATGCTCTATGAAGATGGAGGAGTAAAGTTGAAACCTCCAAGTGCTGACAAAGACCCTAAAAATATGTGTGGCATAAGAATGGGTTGGTTTAAAGGTTTTGTCTGAGTGTTGATGGTGCCAGGATGGCTGGTTTATGGAGCCACACAGGATACGAAGGCATGAAGCGCCATCACCAGGACCTCGCCTGACCAGCTCGTCCCACATTAGTGCAACCAGTGAGCTCCAGATGAATCAGGAAGAGCTGGGTCTTGTATCCATACCTTGCTTGTCTGGTCATTTATTCTCCCTCCCTCTGTATCATTCCTTCCTGCCTGACCCTCCCACTGGTTCTCAGTGGGTACCCAGAGCGCGGCCTGCCCTTATCTTTTACATAAACAGCCTTTAAAGGTAATGAAAGAAAGATGTTGACTTTTATGGATCATAAAGCTGCTTGCAGATATCTAATTTAGCACAACCCACTTCCATTAGCAGTATCATTTAACACGTCTTTCACACCACGGGGATCTTAAATTTTCAGTAGCCAATGATGAACTAAGATTGAACCAAGAGAAACCATATAGTGACAAGGCACACTTGTAAATCAAAGATCTGCATATCAAGCAGGAAACCTTTGGAAATGACAAGGTCTTTGGAATGGCACCCCAGAACAACTGGCAATTTACGATTTGGGGAAGGGTGTAATCAAACCGTAGGTCTGACATTGACTTCCCCTTGGTCTCTTTTTTTTTCTTCCTTCATGTATAAAATAAGAGGGTTGGAAGAGCTGTTCTCCAAGTCCCTGTCAGCTCTTACAGACTGATTGTGCTAATATCTGAGCGCCCACTGCGAACCTCCATGCATCTACAACAACCTTCACAAACTCAAAGGCAGAGCCGGCCCACACGCTTGTGGCTGCTCTGAGAGGTGAACCCAGCTGGGCTTTGACAGATAAAACTCATTCCAAACCCCTGAGGGATGCTGGTTCCTATAGAGGCTTCTCTTCTGCTCCCCCTCAAACATAGCCACAGGTTGACCTTGTCCTTATAGCCACACCAAGCTACAGGCCTGAGGGTCAGCCTGTGCCCTCCTCTCCCACCACTCCTGATCAGCCTTTCATTTCTGACCACTCCCAGGATGAGCATGCCCAGCCCAAAGCGCATCCTCTGCCCTGCAGGTCATTTGCAGCAATAATCTTCCAAAGCTCTAGGAGGTATCAAGCTGGGTGTGGCATAGAACTCTGCACGTACACTATTGTTCTCCTGGATAGTCTTACCCTGATACCAGTTGGCTTCAGAACTTGTCACACCCAGTTCTGCTTCCATTTTAACCAGAAAAATGCTTTAGTTCTGGGCTCTTGCTTGGGACTTGTGGAGCTTGCTAGAATTTGTAGAGTTCTGGCACTATCCCACAGTAGAAAATGCTTCCTCACTGGTCAATTGCTGCCACTGGTCCCCCCTTCTTTTGCCATGAAATAGAGGTGGGGGCGTCAGGCTCCTGAGCACTCAGAATCTCCAAGTGTTCTTCATTCCTGTCTTGTGCTTTTGTGCATTTTAAGTGCTAATCATAGTCTCAAAAATGTCAAGAATAATACCACTAAGTCTCAAAGATCTATATTAATCTACGAAAAGGTGAGTATTAACCCAGTAAAATATGAAAGTTCTTGGGCACTTTCATGAATCATTTCAAATTGCATTATTTACTTTCTTTTTTTGTTTTGTTTTTTCATCTTTTTTAAAATTTTAAAATGAAAAAATAACTATGATATAGGATTTCAAAACAAAATAATAGGAGATTAACACTGGTTAACATATTGTGTATTGTTATCTTCAAAGTAGGCATTCAAAAAAATGATCAAACAATCAAACAATGAAAGCACAAACTGTTATTTTTGATGAACTAACAGAGATTAGTAGTATAATTATCTATCTCGTGTGCATATAAATATATAATCTTCTCCCTTCTTTCTTTTCTCCTTTACTCTATCCCAGTTGTTCTTTCCTTTTGAGCAGTTTCTTGCCCTTACATTTTCACAGTATCTGTTGTACATACATTATTTCTTATGGGAAGAATTGTCTTAATTTCAGCATGAGTTCCAGATTCACTATGAGTTTTGAGGTGTGAGCGTATATTCACACCAGGACTACATCCAATTTATAAACCAGGCACAATGACAGGCAGTAATAAAATAGAATATTTATATTATAATGAAATTGATGCGATCTAACCTTACTACCCCTCCAAATATCTTACAGTACTGAAGATGTTAGCAACCTCAGCATATGAGTTTTTTTTTTTTCCCAAGTCAACAACTTTCATTCTTTTCACTTAAAGGGAACCACTGTAGCTTCTCTTTAGCATTTCCAAACTGATATCACTGTTCTTGTGCTTTGGGGCCACATTAAATAAAATACAGAGCACTTAAACACAAGTATGGCGATAGCAGCACTACCACAACTGACCTGCCATCCAAGGTGACTAGGTGACAACAGGTTGGCAGAGTATACAAAGCAGATAGACTAGACAAAAGAATGACTAGAGTCCAGGATGGGACAAAGTAGGACAACATGAGACTGTGGTACTCAGAATGGTGCACCATTTAAAACTAGTGAATTGCTTGATTTCTGGAATATTCCATTTAATATTTTCAGACACTGGTTAATGCTGGGTGACTGAATCCAGAAAAAAACAAACCAAGAATAAGGAAGGACTACGATATTCCCAAACCACCTTCATTGTTCACAGAGGGAAAGGGAACACAGCCTACCGCCAAGGTGACTGCAATGGGAAAATACTGATGGCCTCTCTCAAGTAGAAGTGGAGCCCATTTATCTGCTGGTGGAGACTAGCCTGACAGGTGGTTCTAGCCCACGCTGGAAGCCTTCTTTTCCTCTCCCATCAATCCCCCTAAGTCCTCCCCAAAGGCTGGTGAGGAGGGCCGTGTGTCTGCTGCTCCTTGGGCCTCTGCCTCACCCTCCAGGGGCAGCCCATGAGTTTGTCTTCAAGAAGCAGCTTAGAGGGCACAGTTCTCTTCTCCACACTGCTGCCCTCTCTGTAGAGGCTGCCTGGGCTCCTTGGGTGACTTGATTTTGTGCGAACTTCTCATTTTTGCTGCAGTCCCAACTCCCCACCAGGTAAGAATCGGCCATCACCTTTGGGAGCAGCAAATGTGTTGGGGTTCAGGCTTTGGATCTGGGGTCAGGCTACGGAGGTCACATCATCCACAGCAGTCGAGGCAGAGGCGTGCTTTGCATGGCAAGACGGCCTCTCCATTCTCCTGTGTGCATCTCAAGTCTGTGCTCCATGAGTTAAACGTGGAAGTTGTCAGTAGGTGTGTGGTGAATACTCCACTCGCCCTAAGGACAGATACTTCCCAGGATCTGCAGGGGCCAGCACTGAGTTTGTCTGCACTGTGGGATTCATGCTCTGCCCTCACTGAAAACGGCCTTCTGGGCTGAACTGGAGTGATGCTTCCTTCCTGTCTCTCAGATTCCAAATTTATCTCCTCCCTGAGGTTTCAGAATTATTTCAAGTCAGCAGCTACCATGCCTGCACTTTGTATTTTGTTGTACTTATGTTATGCAATATATTAACTTGAAACACATTGAATTCCCTTGTTATTTATTTCATCATATCAGGCAAAATATGTTAAAATCTGCACATTTATGATCTACTTTTTCCAGCACTTCTCCTGCCCCTTGTACCTCCATACCTCAGCTAATATAACAGTTTTAATTTTATGTAATTTTATTAATTTACGAAGTTTTCTAAACACTCAAAATAGACAAGGATGAGAGACCCAAAAGTAAATTTCAACTTCTACTGGGGGAAAAAAGTTCAATTGGAAATACTGTCAGAGAGGTAGGACTAGAGTGGTAAAAAAAATAAGAGAAACTCATTTGGAGAGTTAGGTATTATGGGTGGTATATGAGCAGGGTTTTGAAGGATGAACAGGAGGACGCCACACAGAAAAGAGGAGAAAGTATTCCAAACAGCAGATAAATTACAAGCAAAGGCACAGTCTTCAGTTCACCATCCATCAAAGGCATAGTCATCAGTTAATTATCCATAACCCAGAAAGTATGAAAATCTCAGAAGAGCTGGAAAGAGTTGCTATGCAGATGACTGGCAAGGATTAATTTGGTAAATCAGGTAGGCAACATCAAGGGAAGATTTTTCGATGCAAAGCTAAGGGGTGTACATGTTATGTGGTCAGCAGCCAGTGTCCAATAGCAGTTCATGAGTTCACCTTTAGCTTTAAGATGTTTCTAATAGCAAAAAACTTAAAGTAAGTTTCTGGCTTGTGAGTTGTGATAAAGACATGCATTATGCTAAAGACTACACTGGATATACAGAAGGCACTAAGATCCTACGGACTATGAGCTCAGAGAGAAGCAGAGGAGGGGAGGGCTTTGGAGAGAGATTATGAGGCCATAATTACACTTTTCTGTGTCTTAGCTGTTGTTGCTCATTCCACCATAGATACAAGGTGTGGTTTAAACTTATGGAGAATGTTTAAATTCTTTTAAAAATTTACTACAGTAAAAGACACATTACCACTGATCCTCCTCAAAACACCTCCCCTCTTGCTTTGAACACACTTACCAACAATATTCTTGCAAGTTTGTGAAGCAAAGTTGTGAACTTCTGAAAGTTTTCTTTGATATCTTTAGTTGTACTGTTGTGGCTGTGTTAGTATCCTAAATCAATTCAAAACAATAACTTTTTGTGGTCATTTTAACTTTAGAGAAGAGCCAGAGTCACAGGGTGCCAGATCCGGTGAAAAAGGGCACACTATCCTCTTTTTATAAGCCTGCCTTTCCAGCACTCAGCAGCATTGACCATGGTTTTCATCACACCCCATAAAGACACTCACAAAAGAGGACTTCCAGAACCACTTCAGAAGTGGCAAGAAAAATGGGATCAGCCTGTTCAAGTCAAGGAGGATTAGTGGAGCATGTATTTTACTCCAGTAAATTTCATTTAAACATTCACTGTATATTTTGATCACCCTTACACAAGGCTCCACCCTGATAAATAGAGATTAAAAAGGACTACTTTGAGTTTGCAGCTGTCACCAGGGCCTTGGTAGGAGCTGTAAAACCGTGCTGTTCATGCTGCCCAAAGCTGGACACAGAGGCTCTGGGTCACCTCGTTAATTTTACAGTGAGGAAACACGGCGTGAACCACATTCATTCATTTGTCCCATCAGTTTTTAATTAATGAGGGCCTGTTTTAATTCCCCCCTACCTCTAGCAAGCCTCACCAGGCTTGATGAAATGATTATCCCGTGCCAAGAAGTTAATGTGGTGGTAGAATCAACAAACGAAAATATTTTGAGAAAATAGGTACCAATGGTCAAGCATTCCTATAACACTTGTCAGACTTCTTTTTCTTTTCTCATCATCTTCCTCCTCCTCTAAATAGATGAAATTAAGGGAACCCCTTAAGGTGAGACTTGGTTTCAAATCCCAAACTTACTAGCTGTGAGTCTTTGGTCAAGTCACTTGACTTCTCTGTCTGTTGTTTTGCTGTAAAATGGACTGCTGTAATGATTAAGATAATGTGAAGAACACATCTAGGGTAGCACTCAGTGCCACGGTACCTGTTTTCTTAACAAATATCCCTTGATATCCCTTGAGAATTTTCATAACCTTTGGGTGAATTCTGAGAAGGCCCAATCTACATAAGTGTGTGACAATTTGAAGAATTTTCCAGGAAACTCCTCTTCATATTTGGTTCCACCTTGATCCTGACAGCCAACTCTAGATTTTGAACTTCAAAACTTCCTTTTATAGTAATTCTCAGTGAGCCTGACTCTGCTTCTCCAAAGTGTCCTCGGCCTCTTCCTAAAGCAAATTTCTGGGCCAATGTTCAAGCTCTGGAAATGTTTTGAAAGCATTTTTAAAATCACTAACAAGTCCCCTGAGATGAACATATTCTGCCGGTGGAATCATCCAACCCAAACATAAGTGAAGCAATAATATTGAATTATTAATTATTATTCATTATAAATGAGTGGAAAAAATAAATCCCATGTTTCTTCTGACTTTTTTTTAATTAAAAGTGGGCAGATTGTGAACATAAGCCACTCTCCTCCATCTAGAGCTATCAGGACAGTATGACCACAGGAATTCAAATAAAATCCCCAGTGGGAGAGTGAACAAGTCAAAGGCTATCCCCAGGGAGCAATCCATTACCCTCCGGAAGGCTGCGCCCTCCCCCTCCCACGGCACCCTCACCCCCCACTTCCCACCGTTAAAAGGTGAAAATCCACCCAGCCTCTGGGAAAGGCCCGCGCACAGAGAAGAGATGGAAGATGTAAAAATACCAAAGGATGAAAAGTCCCTTGCAAAGACCCTCACAAATCTGGATGCCAATTACCAGTGATTTGCAAGGCTGCAGAGATTAAATGACTCCCTTTCCTTAATCTCTGCCTCTAAATCGCCTCCTCTCTGTGGTCTGTCTGTGGCCCCAAGTGGTGGCAACTCCAAAATTCTAGCCGTTGAGAACAAGCAGGGCTCCCAACCCAGCACCAGTGAGTTTTCTGCTAAGCAGGAGTGTGGTTCCCAGCCTTGACTGTACAAGTTGAAATCGCCTGGGGAGGATTACAAACTAATGATAGCCCCACCCTACGGCGGTTCTTCAGCTTTGCTACATATCAGCATCACCTGTAGGGCTTGAAAACCTCCCAGTGCCCAGGCTGAGTCCCAGACTAATTAGATGATTTTCTCCAGAAAAAGAGGAGGCACTCAGGTCTCAGTAGTTCTTAAAACTTCTCAAGTGATTCCAGAGTGCAGTCAAGTTGGAGAAGCAGTGTGCTAGAGATTCTGATGTTGGTTGCCCCGGGGTGTCCCTAACCCAGGGACTTCTAAAGTTGCCCAGAAGGAGCTCACGGACCTTAGGGTGCCTTAGGGTGGACAAACGTTGGCATTCCCTATCCATGTCCCCTCTATTCTTTACCCTAGCTGCTCCTGGCAATGTACCCACCTTTCAAACATGGCATTTTCCAGCCTGCATTACAAAACCAGGCAGATGTGGGATAGGTCTCCAGCCTGTGACAGTCACAGTACATATTCCTAGGAGGCTCTTTATGGGAGCCACCTCTGGTAGAAGTGCTTCTGGCCTTTGCCCTCCTTTTGCTTGCCAGAAAAGCAAGGTGATGCTGGAGATTAGAGTCATTTTACAACTAAGAGGACATACTAAGAACATTGGCCAAAATGCTAGAAAGAATCTGGGATTCTGGAGGTATCAGGCAGCTGCCAGCCTGGATTGTCTATAGACTGTGTCAGAGAATTAGCTCTTCATTTGTTTAAACTTTACTTCCCACCATGTTCCACACAGAATGCCATGCCATCCAAAGAACAAAGGCTGGGAGCGCTCAGAGGGAAGGGACGATATCCATGGACAAAGTACAGAATTAAGGCAGAAAATACAAATTAAAGATCTTGGAAGAGACAGAAACATCATAGCAAAAAACATATTATGAGGAATAAAATATTTGAAAATTGTGACAATGGTGATGATCTCTTCTTAGTTTGTCATCTGTTAGTTCCATAACTATTTTCAAAGTTTTCTTAAATCCAGTTACTTTCTAATCTTCAGGACTTTAGAGTCATGAGCTATGCCATTTATTTTAAATATGTATGCAAATGATTATCCCAAACAAGTGAAACTATTGCTTTTCTAGCATTTTTCTAACATAGAATATTTTATTTAACCCCAAAAGTGGTATTGTTAAACGTTTTTCTTGTTAAAGACTGTTACATACTGGATAAGCAGCTTGACTGTCTCCTTCACCTCCATATCCTTCAAATTTAATAGAGCTTGACATGCCATAGAGATCATTCAATGTTAACAAAGGAAGGAAGGAAGATCAGCGTATCAGGAAAGGAGCAGGAACTCTGCATTAGAGGGAGGGAAATTTTAATAAGGAATAACTTTTTTTAATTTTATTTTTATATCCCTACATAAAGACACAGAAATCAGTCATATTAATGGTTACCATGCAATGCTTCTATATCCTTCTATAGGGATATTGTGTAAGCAGGTTCAGTGTATCTCCTCAAGCATGGATCACTTCTTAGTGGCAAAAACATTCAAAGTCCTTCTTCTGGCAATACAAGGTCACTATGTATGGTTACTCTCCTGTGCACAGCACACAGATCTTCTTGTTCCTACGAGCAACTTAATACCCATAGATCAGCTTTTTCTTGTCCCTCCTGACCCATCCTCAGCCTCTGCTAACACCATTCCACTCTCAGATTCCATGAGAATGACTCTTTTATAGTTTACATCTGAGTAAGATCATGTGGTACTTGTCTTTCTGTGCCTGACTTATTTCACTTAACATAATGGTCTCTAGTTCCATCCATGTTATAACAAATGACAGGCATTCATTTCTTTTTATGGTTGAACAGTATTCCATTGTGTAGACAGACTACATTTTCTTCTGTTCACTGGTGAATGGACATTTATGTTGCTGCCATTTCTTGCTTATTTTGAATAATGCTACAATAAACATGGGAGTGCAAATGTCTCCTTGGCATACCGATTTCCATTCCTTTGGACATACATCCAGTAGGAGGATGGCTTTATCACGCGGTAGTTCTATTTTTAAATTTTTGAGGAACTACTATACTGTTTCTCATGCCTATGTTAATTTCCATTCCCAACAAGAGTGTTCAGGGGTTCCCTTTTCTCCATACCCTTGAAGGGACTTTCAAGAGGGTGATTAAAATATAGAGTGAATGTTTAAATGTTAAAGTGTAAACAGTAAAAGACCCATTGCCCTAAATACCCCTCAAAGGACTCCCCCTCACTACAAACAGGCTTATCCTATCATTCTTCCTACTTTCCAACACAGTTCTGGAAGTTCTCTTTCCTGTATTTAAGAGGTGTGATCCAAAGGACAGTGGATGCTGCAGCTAAGTGCAATTTAATGGACAGGCAGACTCATAAAACCATTACGGTGCATCTTCATCCACCTTATTCACTGAATCTGCCGCCTTTGTGACTTCTGGCTCCTCCCCAAAGCCAAAATGACCATGCAAGCTAAACATTTTCCACGGTAATTTTCAATTATTATTGTTAATTGGCTACTGTAAGGCCGCCATAACAGTGTAACTAAAGACCCTTGGGAAAAGAGGACTTCCAGAACTGCTTCAGAAAGTGGTAAGAATAATGGAATAAATGTGCTTGAAGTAAAAGGAAGTGTTTCAAGGAGGATTAATGATAATTTGTCTTTCACTGTAATCATTTTTTTTAAACTGAAAGAAACACAAATTTTTTATTGTACCTCTTGCTCTCTTGGAATTTGTTATGGTTTTGATTTATATTTCTCTGATAATTAATAGTGCTGAGCATTTTTTTTTCATATACCTATTGGTTATTTGTATGTCTTATTTTAAGAAATGTCTATTTAGACATACTGACCACTTTTTAATTCAGTGATTTTTTTTTTCCTGTTGAGTATTTGAGTTCATTATACATCCTAGATGCTGGTCCCCTGTTACGTATACTTTGTAAATATTTCCTCTCATTATTTAAAGCTGTCTTTTTACTCTGATGATTCTTTTCTCTGCGGTACAAAAGTTTTTTAGTTTGACACTATCCTGTTTACCTAGTTTTGTTTGTTTCCTCGTTTCCTGTGTTTTAATGATCTTGTCCAAAACATTTTTTTACCTATTTGAATGGCCTGACACATTTCCTGTGTATTTTCTTGTAGCAAATTATTTGCTTTAAGTCTTACAGTTAAATGTTTAATCGATTTGTGTTGATTTTTATAACAGGGATATAGTTTCATTTTTCTGTACATAGATACTCAATTTTTCACACAACATGTATTGAAAAGAATATTCTTTCTCCAGTGTACATTCTTAGCAACTTGTCAAATAATGTATATGTTGGCTATAAATGTATAGGTTGACTAGTAGGTCTCTATTATGTTCTATGTATCTGTTATGCAGTCACCATGCTATTTTGATGACTACAACTTTGTAGAATATTTTGAAGTCAGTGTAATACCTCCTATTTTGTTCTTTTTTGCCTGAGATGTTTTTAGCTACTTTGTTTTGTTTTTGTGCTCCTATACATATTTTGTATTTTTTTTCTAGATCTGTGAAGAATTTCACTCATATTTTGACAGGAATTGCAATGAATCTATAGATCACTTTAAATGCTATTAACATTTAAAAATATCAATTCTTCAATCCAATCAAAGAAAGGAATGTTTTTCCTTTTTCTTTGTATTTTCAATTTATTTAGTCATTGTTCTACAGTTTTTATTATTAGTGATATTTAACCTCTGACTAAATTTATTCCTTGGTGGGTTTTTTTTGTGATCATTACAAATGGAAGTGCTTTCTTAATTTCTATTTCAGATAATTCCCAATTAGAATGTAAAAATGCTTGTGATTTTTTTGTATCCTGAAACTTCATTGAATTTGTGTACTATATACTAATAGGTTTTTAATGGAATCTTTGGTATTTTATATATAAGATCATATTGTGTGCAAACAGTAAAGATTTGACTTCTTGTCCAATTTAGATGCCCTCTATTTCTTTTTCTTAATTAAGTGCTTTGGCTAGGACCTCCAATACTGTGGTGAATAAAGACTGTGAAAGTAAGCATCATTGTTTTGTCCTGAATCTTAAAGAGAATGCATTCAGCTTCCCTGCATTCTGTATAATGTTAGCTGTTGGCTTATATATATGGCCTTCCTTAGGCTAAGGTATGATCTTTCCGTACCTAATTTGTTCAGTGATGATCGTATGCCCTTTGTTTTGCTGATGTTGTGAATCACATTCATTGATTCTCATATAATCAACTACCCTTTATTCTCACTTGATCATGGTGAATAATCTTTTTTTGTTTTGCTTTTTTGTTTTTTTGTTTGTTTGTTTGTTTTTGACAGGGTCTTTCTGTGCAGTTCTGCCTGGCTTTGAACTCACTGTGTAGCCTAGGCTGGCCTTGAACTCTTGGTTATCCTTCTGCCTTAGCTTCCCAAGTACTGGGATTACAGGAATGTACCACCATTGGTGAACAATCTTTTAATGTGCTCTTGGCTTTAACTTGCTGCTATTTTGTTGAGGATTTTTGCACTTTCATCAAAGATAATGTTTGTATAATTTTCTTTTTTGTTGTATGCTTTCATAGTTTTGGTATCACAGTAATGCTAGCCTCATAAGGGTGTGTGTTGGGTATGCTATGTCCCCCCAAGTCCTCATACTTTTGAAGGGACTGAGTCTAGTGCTTGTGTTCAGTTTGTTGTCTAGTGCTGGGATTGGCAGTGTGAGCGCTGCACATGCCCGGGGGTGGAGCTGAGATACAGTGTAAGGGAAGGCGGGTCTTCCTCTTAGGCTTCCAGGTTTCCACCCACTCTCTCTCGCCAGTGCACCTTGCTGCTTCTAGCCGCCATGAAGGGCAGCCCCACCACACCATGCTGACTCGGAGCTAGCTAAGTACAGACTGAAACTCCTGAGAAACTGCAAGAATAAAACTTTCCTTCCCTAATTTTGAGCGTCAGGTATTTTGTCTCAGCAACAAGTGAAAAGTAACTAAGACAGGGTGTATTTGAAATAATTCCTTCTGCAGTTTTGGGGAGTAATTTAAGAAAAATTGGTATTATACTTAATAGTGAAACTGGCCCTGGGCTTTTCTTTGATGGTAGACTTCCTATCAAGGATTCATCTCCTTACTTGTTATTGATTTCTTCATGATTCAATGTTGGTAAGGTTATGTGTCCAGGAATTTGTTTATTACTTTAGTTTATGAAATTTGTTGAGATACAGTTGTTCATAATAATCTCTCATGATATTTTTTTATTTACATTATGTCAGTTACAGTGCCTTTCTTTTCATCTCTGATTTAGCTTTTTTAAATTTTTTTTAGTCTGCCCAAGGGTTTGTCAATTTTATTTAAAGAATTCCTCATTTATTTTGTAATTTTGCTTGTAATTTATGTATTATGTATTACTGCACTGGTCTTTATTATATCTTTTGTTCTACTAATTTTGGGTTTGATTTGTTGCTGTTTTTTCTAGTTCTTTGAGATGCAACCATTAGCTGTTAACTTGAGATCTTTCTGCCTTTTTCTTTTGGATGTAGGTGCTGATAGTTGTAAACTTTCTTATTCATGCCACTTTTGCTGTATCTAATAGATTTTGGTATGTTGTATCTTCATTTTCATTTGCTTCAAGAAATTTTAAATTCCCTTCTTGATTTCTTCCTTGATCCACTGGTTTTCTGTAAGTTGTTTAATACCCATGTATTTGTACAGTCTCCAAAATTTTTCTCGTTATTTATTTCTAGTTTTATTCCATTGTGGTTAAAAAAAGATACTTGATGTGATTTCAAGTTTTACGAATTCATCAAGGCCCCTTTTGTGGCCTATCATATGAACTGTACTGGAGAACACTGCCTATGCTGATGAAAAGAATGTGTACTCTACAGCAGTTGGATAGGAAGTTTAGCAGATGTCTATTAGGTCCATTTGCTTTAGGACACGATTTAACTATGCTAGCCCTTTCTTATCCTTTTTTCTCTTGAATGCTGAGGATAGGACCTAGGGCTTTGCACGTGCCAGGCAAGTGGTTTACCACTGAACCATACCGTTAATTCCCAACTTCACTTTTTTTTTTTTTTTTGGTTCACCTTTTAACAGTGTGATCTGTCCATTGTGCAAAAAAATGAGATATTAAAATCTCCAACTGTTATTGCAGTGAAGTCTCTGTTACCCTTCAGGTTTATTATTAGTGTTTGCTTTGTATATGTGGGCACTCCAACACTGGGTGCATGTATGTTTAAAATTGTTATTTGTTTCACAACTACAGGATTTGTGCAGTGGGAAAGGGGTGGGTTGGCAGGGCAACAAGTGTATCCCAGGCTCACACCAAAGCTGGTAATGATGCAGATGGAAATTCAAGTATATCTTCCATAGAAGAGTTCTCCATCTGATCCCAGTGCTAATGTAGAGGCTCCATCTGCAAGTTCTGGCCTAGGTACAGAGGACTTTAGTTTGTGCCTGGTGCCTGGTCTCACCATGGTAGGCCTCTCTGAGCTCCAAGACAAAGTCCTGTGCTAGCTTTCGTGCCTTCCACCAACAGGTGAAGTCTTGTTCCTACCTCTGCTGCCCAGAATTAGAAGCAGGGTGGTGGAGGCTAAAGCAATTCCAGCAGCTCAGACTGCAGCACTGGCCTGGGTTCAGGGGTAGCTGGGCCCTGCCCAGCATGGGGTTTTACTGTGGTGGCCTACTACTAAATTTTAATTCCTTTTTTCTCCCTCTTTTCATTATACTAAAACCAAGCATTGTGGTCTCTTACTTGATTTCTTTAGCTCTTATAAAGGTAGTCTGGAGCATGAGTGATTGTTCAAACAGGTGTCTCTGGGGAGATGATGGCTGAAGGATCTTAGCCACCATCTTGCTCTACTCTGCTTCTTTTTCTGGCCACTAGGAGGGGCGGTTGAAATTATTACACATGGTACATCTTAAAATTGGTAACCAGTGCTGTTTCATTCTAGAGTTCTGTCTTCTCTTCTTCCAGATTTCTTCTCTGAGCTTTATCATTCACACTCAAGAATTTTTTTTTTCCCCTGCACTGGGGATCGAACTCACAACTTCATGCCTGCCAGACAGGTGCTTAAGCCATTGAGTCAAACTCCAAACTCCTGGTCCTAGTTTTTTGAGGTAGGGTGGCACTATGTAGCTCAGGCCGGCCTTGCGCTTGCCTTGTAGCCCGAGCCGGCCTCGAACTCACAATGCCCCTCTTACCTTAGCCTCCTGAGTGCTGGGATAAAGAATTTTCTTGAAGAAAATACATCCTTTGCTCTTGTGAAGGTAGTTTAGTGCATGAGTGGTAAATTACTATTTATTGCTTCCTAGTTCATATTTATTATGTACTATTTTCCAAATTTTGATTGCTCTAGAGACTTGTGTTCAATGGGATGGTGCCTGTAGAGTGCCTATTCTTGTGAGGAGCAAAGCACACCAAAAAACCCACATTGGTTCTTTCATCTTTTTTTTTCATTTTTTCTTTTTCTTTTATGAAAAAATAAAACAAGTTTTCATAACCAAATAATAATAGAATAGCAATAGTTATTACACTGAATCACAATAGTTATTACACTTTCATTATCTTCAAAGTAGTTACTCAATCCAAGAGATAAACCGAAATAATTCTTATAGAAAAGAAACAGATAATAATGCAAACTTTCTTTTCAATGAACTAAGATAAACTAGTAGTGTAAATGAAACAAATTAGCATATATATTGAAATATTTTTTAATGGAACATGTAATTTGGGAAAGTGTTTGAACTTCTCCTTCCTTTTTCTCTCTCTTAAAATTTGGTCTTTGTGTGTGTGTGTATGTGTGTGTGTGTGTGTGTAGTGTTTCTCATAGTCATTTTTCTTTTGACAAAGAATATTGCATATCTCCCATGTCTTCTGGGAGTGGTTTTATAAGTGGATTCTAATTAGTGACAAGAATTTACATTTATTGGAATATTATTTTTCTAGTCCTACCATGTGCTATTTCAAATTCTTTGGAAAAATTATGAAAAGTAACTTGAAATTAAATGATAAATTGTACTATTTCTTAATCTCCTCCTCCTTTATCTCTAATTTCTTGTTTTTCTCTAGTCCTTTCTAACCATCAGATAACTGATTAATTCACAGTGTGAATTACTGGGAGATAAAGTGGCTGGCAGCTGTGGGGACGACAGTAGTCATATGTCTGCGTGAACGATAGTGAGCCCTGGTCTTGTTCTCCTGGTGCTGTCTTGACATGAACAGGCTGTGAACTTGGAAAGTTTGTTTTTCTTAATGTTTTGTGGCTCAAGACATCAGAAATTTGCTCTAGAGAAACATTAGAACCTTTTAGGAAAAAACTTACAGTGAATAGAAAAAGTAAATTTGTTATTTTACAAATGCCAGTGTGGTGGATAAACCAATGGTCAAATTGTAACACCCAGCTGAACTGAATCAGGATAGTGTTGGGTGTGGAAGGCCCACCTGAGAACTGTTGCCAACAGCATAAAAAGAGAACTGGAGGGGAAGATGGTGTGCTATTGATTCTCCTGGAGAAATTTGTCATGCTGGCTTTCCTGATATGAACTCGGCTATTCTGATCATTGGATGACGCTCAGGTCCTCGCTGTCATTGAGGATGGCTACAGTTCTTTTTAGGGGAGCTCTAGTACTTCCCTAGTGTCTTGGTTACTTTTTCCTCATTGCTGGGACAAAATACCTGACACCCAAAATGAAGGAAGGAAAAGTTTATTTAGCTTACAGTGTTTGGAGGTTTCAGGCCATCATCAGTTGTCTCCAAGGCAGAGTGGCACGGCACTGGGGCAACACTTCAAGGCAACAGCCAGCAAAAGCAGCCAAAGCAAAAAGGAGGGAAGAGCAAGCCTCTTCTCCTCCCTTATATTGTATGCAGGCCACTCACCCCACCCTACCCCATGCCTCAGGGCAGATGTAGCACTCACAAAATCTCTCTGGCCTCCTCATGCACAGGATGAGGATATTTACAAAGTCTGGATCCTGGATCCCTACTGAGTCCCTTAGTTAAACTTAACTTGTTGAACTTGACACAATGTATCAACCATAACACCTTGAGTGTTGCTTCTTGTCTCCAGTGCAGATCCCTCAGCCTGATGGCACAGATCCTTCATCTGGCTGGCACAGACTTTCTAGTTTCGGTCACTGACCTTTGGACCTTCCAAGTGCAGATCCTTGATACAGACTTGGGTGAGACATTGCCATGGGCTCTAGGTCTTCAGCTGGACTCATGCAGGACATTGCTGTGGGATGCAGGCCCTCAGCTGGATTCTTTGGGTCTCTAGTGTGGGGACAGACCTCCCACACTCTTTTGCATTTGATTCTTCGAGTGAATATTATAAAATAATTCTATGAATTATTAGTAAATCTTTTCCCTTGTAAACCTTAACTACAACAACCAGCAATGATGAGAGAACTAAAAGACTCAAGAAACTCTGACTCTTAGGAATAGGTGGGAGAATTAATGAATGAGTGAAACAACAGATCATTCTTTTAAATCCATAGTTGTACAGTAATACCTAATATCAACTTAAAATTATTCTTTGATAACTATAAATACTGATGTTTAAAGAAACTTAGGGACTCTGATTAACTATAAGGATTTACCAGAATGAATGTTCTGCTTAGAAAAATGAATCAAGCATTGAAAGAAAATTTCCATTTGTAATTTGAAAGTTATTCTCAGGGCTATTTTAAAGCTCAAATATTACATTCATTCACAGAAGATGAATTTTAAGATTAGTATTTATTAAGTAAAATTATTTCAGCAATTTTGAATGGGGCAATGATTTCACAAATTAAGAATAGTAGCTCCTAGGCAATAAGCACTATAGTTTTATAATAATAAATGGTTTTAAGGTACTCCAAATAATTTGTTACACAGTTATACATTACAGTGGCAACATTTCCAATATTAGGAATACAAAAGTATAAAACTCCAAAGCCACTACATTTATAATTGCTAGTTCCAAACACTCAGAAGAGAACATTAACTATGTATCAATGTCCCAAAGAAATCGTTTATTCACATTCATTGACATAACCCACCTATTGCATAGTATTTATTTTACTACAGAACAAGAGTGAAAATTACTCAGCTAACTTCCTCATCAGATGTTGGCTAAGCATCTTTGCTACTGCTTTCTGATCCATTTTGCACCAACATGTGCAAAAAATGACAAAATGACATATCAGTCCAGCATATGGGGGAAGACGAAGGTCCTGCCTTACTTTCACTTTCTGCAGTTTTAGTTACCTACAGTCAACAATGGCCTGAAAATATTAAAAGGAAAATTCTAGAAATAAACAATTAAGTTTTCAATTGCATACTGGTCTGAGTAGCATAGTAAAATCTCACACTATCCACTCCATCCTGCCTGGGACATGAATCACCCTCTCTGTCTGGTATAATTATGCTGTATTTACAATCCAAACCTTAGTCACTAAGTAGCCCTCCGTTACCAGATTAACAGCAGGCATATCACAGTACTTATGTTCAAGTAACCCTTGTTTTACTTCATCACGGCCCCAAAGTGCAAGCGTAGTGATGCAGAGGAGAAACCACCAAACTCCGAAGGACAGAAGAACCTCGCCACTGTGTGACCACACTGCAGGGTGAACACATAAGGTTTGCTACTGTTTAAAGGTTCAGGCATCCACAGGATGGTGGTGGGGGGAGGTTGCAATCTATCACTCTGGATAAAAGGGGACCGCTATGCTGGAAGCTGGGTCAATATCCCAGGCCACCCCTGCATTCCACAAGGCTTGGGTATTGATACTTTGACAGGGCCAGGCGGAAACTGTGAGTTTAGTCATGTTGTTGAATAATGAAGCTGTGGGCATCTTAAAGTCCGGTCGTGTTGCAGCAGTTTTAGTATACCAGAGGCAAGGAAACCAAGCACCACTCGAAGAAGTAGTGGGAGCCAAGCTTTATTACACCCACAGGCTCACAGGGGCTGTGTATTCCAAAGTCTGAGCCTTGAGCAAGTACAAGAAGTTACTTTTATACCGTTTATAAGTTAGGGTGGGTTTCTTTTATGAATGGAACTTTACAAATATGGGAACAAATTGAAAACAGTAACAGGTTGGGCACAGCTTATATGGGATAGTGGCCTGTTTTTAGAAGCAATGAGACCACTGTGGACAATTGACATGCTTGGGTTTTGATACATTTTGAACACAAAATTTCTACAGTTGAACCAGAGCAGGAAATAATGTCTATTTCTGAGATAGCTAGACTGGTAATACTGTTTCTAATACTTGATCAGTTTGGCTGAACACAAAACTATGGTTGGATCAGAGTGGGAAATGATGTTTCTTTCTGAGCTATCTAGACTAGTAATACTTTTTCTAATGGTTCATCAGTTTGGCTGGCTGTCTGAAATACATGGTTAAAGTTGAGACATAAAAAAATGACATTAAAAAACATACAAATGTTGGGCTGGGGATTTAGCTCAGTGGTGTAAGCACCTGCCTGGCAAGCACAAGGTCATGAGTTTGATCCCCAGTACCAAAAAAATAAATTAATTAATTAAATAAAAATAAATAAATAAATAAATGTCCATTTATTTTCGTATCTCACCAGAGCATGGACCCTACCATCTGGTGTTGGGTCATCTTTTGTGTATAAACCACATCTATAAGCAACATCTTCAATTCTAAATTGTGTTTCTCTAAAGAAGAGTGAGAATTTGGTCACTTGTGAAAAAAAAAAATCTGGGTACAAGATCGTTCTGTCCTTGCATAGATTTTTTTCCTGCTGCGTAGCTATCTATTAACCATTTTTGTTAGTAACTAAACTGTCTTTACAAAGCACTCAGTTTAGTTTTCATTGAAATAATAACTACAAGTCTCCATTTTAACCTCATATTTCACTTCTGTAATAAGATGTAAATAAATTACATAGTTATACTAAGCAGAATGTCATTTGAGGGACCCACCTAGGGGGGTGGAAGTCTAGGCATGGCATGGGACAGGTCCCAAACAAATTCTGGGCCCCAGGTGGTATGTGGCTTTTCCCACAGTGTGAGCAGCTTGGCAGTGCCCACTGAGGAGCACCTTGCTACAGGATTTCTATCCAGCTTCATTGGCTAACGTGTGCATTTTGATAAATGGTATTTCTGTTAGAGGACTTTGTGTTCTATACGTTTCTTTCTTTTTCTGCTTTTCACATTTTTCACTTAGTGTACAAGTGATAAAATGATTTGTACTGTAGCTGTTCAAGTGTGTTACCACAAAAACCATGGTAAGGGGGCGTGAAACACCATGGCTGTCTGCACATTGGTTCTGTGTTCCCCAGTATCTATCTTCATATTATGTTGTCACAATAGCAGACACGTGTAATGGTAATTGTGCTCTAGATAGGCTGCAGGGGCCACTGGGAGGCTTTTGAGATTTTAGCGTGGCCTGCAATACAAGAATCTTCTCTAACAAGGGTTACTCTAATTTTCAGTAACACAGTACCTTCAGACGTTTTACATTAAATGTGTGCCATTTCCCTGACCATTTCAGTAATAAGTGTTCCTTCGCTATGAGAACCAGGTCCTTATGTTTGCAAGTCTGAGGTGAGGGAAGGGGACCTACATGGGGAGTTACATTCATATTGCTTCAGATTGCAGAGCTCATGAATCATTGTTTGCTCTATAAAACAGGACACAATCCGTGTTGATTTCATTTAAGAGAAAACATACTCATGCCACAGTGATGTACCACTGTACAACTACTACACAGCTTTAGAATGGCTAAAGTTTTTTTTTTTTTTTAACTGATAATAGTAACTGTCGTTGCTGGTGGAAATGCAAAATGATACAGCATGGAGAATTTTTTTTAGGCAATGAAAATGTTCTGTGTGAAATGGTGAAAATAAGACATTGAGCATTAAAAAAAAAAAACCTGTACAAAGATACAGCTTATCTTTCTATATACAAAAAGTAAACCTCAAGTATGTAAATTTTTAAAACCATTCCAGATGTCAGGATGAATGTAAAATATGCCCAAAGAATCTGAATGCTTCCTAAATGTATGAAACAACATCATTAAAGGAGTTGGCAGAATAAGGTGCTAAAACTAACTTTGGAAATGAGCAGAGTCTGTAAGACTGAAGGCAAAAGGACATGCAGGAGAGAACTTTACTCTAGCAGATAGAAGTAGGGTACAGGTTAGCACTTCTGATACAGCCATATGCATCCACTGGAACTGAACAACTACGTCTTTTAACAGCACATGGGAGGAGCCAGGTTTCTCACAGAGTTGAAGTTTACAGATAAGCACGGGGAGGCTAGAATTATACAGGTGGTAATAGTTTAGAATTGGTGACCATAAGAAATGGTATTTAACTTACTGTAGATCCAGAGGGTTACATATGGAAATCTTCTTACACATGTGTGTATATAGTTTAACACACACACACATTTCCTCATTCTGTCAGCTGAGAGGTTCTAAAAGCAATGACACCTTAAAAGGGACAAACACACCCAGATCTTGGTGTCTAAAACCACTGTCTAATAAAAGGAACAAGGGCTCCTTAAGAAAGTGGCTGGCAGTCAGGCATGGTGGTGAATGCCTGTAATCCCAGCATTTGGGCAGGAGGATCGTTGCAAGTTCAAGACCAGCCTGGGCTACAAAGTGAGTTCAGGGCCGGTCTGAACTGCATAGTGAGACCCTGTCTCAAAAGGACAAAAAAAAAGTGTCTGACTCTGACAAAGAAAGGAAATATATAAGATGACCCTGGGATATATTATAGTGCCAGGATGTAAAGAAGTGGTCAAAACAAAATGAATAACCATGTTGATGGGTGTATATCAAGGGGTTATGATACAGAAGTCACACAAAGATCAAAGCTGGAACTATTTGAACAAGAAAAAACTCTATACTCTCAGGCAGGTGGAGAATGACTCGCACATCTTAAGTGTGGTTTGTGCCTAATGACGTCTTTCCAAGGATGGTCTTAATTCCAGAGTTGGTAGAGCCCTGACTGCATAATGTGCTCTCAGAATGGTCTTTGACTGAATTGGCCGAAGTTAGCCATCTTGTGAAGAGGGTGACAGCTGCTGCAGTATACCGTGCCACTCTGACACCTTAGGATTCTAGTCACAGAGCAAAGGTGATCTGTTAAAACTCCCATCACCACAAAGTTTGTGCTTCCCGCCTTGTCATTAAGACTATCTACCTTCAAATCACCTTAGGAGTTTCCTAAAGATGCAGATTTATGGTCTGCAACCTAGAGCTCCTTACTCAGATTCTCAGCATTTGCAAAGGGAAGGAGCACCAAGGGTCAGGAATGTGCATGTTAAAAAAAGTATCTCCAGTGATTTTTATGGTGTATGTTGAAGTTTGAGAGTGACAGGTATCAGAATTATATTGCTGTGGAAGAAATAATATATTTACTTTAAAAAAAGACATCAACAGTACCAAAAGTAGAAATTAGTTCCTTCGTTCTACAAGATACTTCATCTGGGTATTTTTCCAAGAAAACAACATAGATAAAAGGGAAAGATTAAAAGTTAATTAAAGGACACTTCAGGTGTAGGAGTATAATTCAGTAGAACATGATAGAACATGTGCTTAGCATACACAAGGTATGAACTTGTGTTCAACTTAATATAGACCCAGAGGATCTACATTGGGTTCAATCCCCTGCACAGAGAAGGGAAAAGGAGAGGGATCCTTCAGTTATAAACTATTAAAACAGACCTTATTTGAATTCTAATTCAAACAAGTCAAAGGTAAAACAGAATCATGGCTTGCATCTAGATGTCTCCCATACCTCTCATGTGCTCATAGGTAGGGCTTTTCATAGGTGGCTGGATCTAGGGTGTATGAATATGGACTGACGTTATGTGATAACTAAATTAGTCCATTGATTAATTTAGCAGAATTTTGGGTGTGGATAATGGGTAACACCAACCACAGGCTCTTCTCCTGATGGAATGAAAAAGAAAAGACAGGCTTGCTGCTTTATTATCTCCTGCCGACCCTGCCATGGACTGTTTCTTCTTTGCCATGCTGCCCTTCCTTGGAGCCAGCCACCTATAGACTGAAACCTATAAAAAGTGTAAACTAAAGTAAACTTTTCTTTCTTTAACTTTGGTGTTGGGTATTTTGTCTCAGCAATGAGAAAAGTAACTAAGACAGTACTTTTAGACTACTGAGAAGATGTAAATATTGGTTATGCATTGACTGATACTAAGGAATTAGAGTTCATTTTGTTGTGGTGATTATGTAGATAGATGCTGCTTCCCATTTTAGTGTATTTAGGGCTTTTGGAGGGAGGGGTAGAAATTACATGATACCTGCAATTTTAAAATACTCTAGGAAAAATTTAAAATAGGATCAGTGGTTGAGGAGGACATGGATGGGACAGATACAGCAGAAAGTTGACGGCTACTGAGGATGACTGATGAGTAATGGGGTCCACTATACTCTCAAACCTTTGTTATTCGAGAAGTTTTCAAGTGAATCCTTAAGCAGAAATGGCAATGCATAAGTGAGTTGCCAAAGATGGAATTCTAGGAAGATGATTTGGTGGATCCTTAAAAATTTGAACATGGAATTACCATGTGATTCAGAATTTCTACTCCTATATATATATATATATATATATAATAGAATTCCAAACATAGACCCAAAAACATTTACACACACGTTCATGCCACACTATTCATAATAGCCATAGGTGGAAGCACCCCAAATATCCATCAACATTTGAATGGATAAACAAAATATGAACATTTGAATGGATAAACAAAATAACAACATTTGAATGGATAAACAAAATATGGTATATATATACATATATATATATATATATATATATATATACAGAATAATATTATTCTGCCACAACAATTATGAAGTTGTGATATATGTTACAGCATGGATGAACCTTGAAAATAGTATGCCAAGTGAAATAAGCGAGACACAGAAGGAAATACTCTGTATGATTCCATTTATATGAGGTATCTAGAATGGGCAAAATCATAGAGCCAAAAATTAGAATAGAAGTGAAAGGAATAATGAAATATTGCTTAATGGGTACAGAGCTGCAGTCTTGGGAGATGAAAAAGTTTGGAAGAAGAGGCGGTGTTTTTACAGCATTGAGAATACACAGAATGCCACTGAAATATTAGCCATAAAATAGTTAAGTTCATGTTAGGTTAATTTCACCTCAATTTAAAAATAAAGTTGATACCTTGTAAACCTGTGAGCAGCAGCTCTGCTCATAGCTGTTGCTTCTGTGGCCAATGAAAATGGGGTATGAACAAGGGACATGGTAACAAATGACCTGTCACGTTTATAGGACACTGAATTTTATAAGCATACATAACATTTTATCCACATTAGCTGTTTTGATTCCTTGGAGGAAGATTTTTTTAATGAGATTATATTAAATCAGGCCTAGAGTCCTTAGGAAAAACTTACGTTGAGGCTTAATTAAATTAAATCCACAGAATGAGACTGAATTTTAATACATTATAGATTATCACTGACACCATTATTCCACTTAACAATTATATCTGTCAGATGGTGGAGAAAGGGGAGGCGTAAAAACTGTCAGCACAAATGCCTTCCCTAATACCAATAAACCCTCTTCCAAATGCAGTGTGTAGCTGATTTCTTGACATAAAGTCAGTCCAAAATGCAATAAAAATTCAAAAAATAGAAAGCATCTTACTCTTGTATTCATCAAAACCACTGGCCTAAGACACTGCCTGTTATGATAGTGATAATTCTATATGGAAGGTATATCCAAGGACTGTGCTCTATCTCTAATTTTTTTTTTTTTTTTTTGTTTTGTTTTTTTTGTTTTTTTTCGGTACTGGGAATCAAACTCAGTACTTTGCGCTTGCCAGGGAGGCGCTGTGCTGCCGAGCTCCAGCCCCGGCCCTGTATTCTATCTTTTAATCTCAGCAACTTGCTTGACTTTGCCATCTTGCAGAACAATTTTAGTATCTTTCCCCTCCTAACCTAATGTTTATTCTATGCCATAAATTTTTTCACTCCTTTGTGTAGTTGTTTTCCCTGGATTTACTCGGCGGGCAGACTGCGGACACACTGAAGGAGAATGTGTAAACCTGCCGTCCAGGAGGTTGTGCTCTGTTGATAACTCGGGTGTATGTGTGACTGGGATGCACCCGGAAGACACATCATGAGCCACATGGAAAGGCTGCAGTAGCAATTTAGATTTCTCTTCATTTAAGTCTTCATTTATCCCAGTACTATGGACATTCCCACTCTAGGGGTGGTTTAGGACTTCAGCTTATAGATGACGTTTTCATTACACGCTGCTTTTAAAACATAGTGGAGGCAGTTCTTGCCATTCCAAGAATGAACATAAAGGGTTGGTGGGAAGATTTGAGACAAATTCTTATGAAAGAAAATCATCAATTTGAAAAAATGCCATGCATGATGTAAAATTTTCCTTTAAAATAAATTTCAAGTGTCAAAATAATGCATTAAAAGCGAACTACTATGTAAATAACTCTTCCGATGCTAATTGGCAATGACAAAAGCCTGTGAGTTAGAAGAGCTCATATTAAATCAGACTCTACCAGGTGTGGACCACTGCACTGCAAAGAGCACCTTTTATACCTGATCCAGCACAAGCCTGCACAACAGGTATCTGGGAGCTCAATTTACAGAAGAGGAAGCTGAGTCCCAGGCTGCTTGGACTTCATGGCAAGAGCTGACACGGAGGAGAAGCCAGGACCTGAGCGGCTTCCAAGTATGAAGCACAAAACCAGAGGTCTCGTGCTCAAAGCTCCAAGCTCAGCTAGAAACACTGCCTCGGGTTCTCCTTGTGGAGTGGGAGGAGGTGGCCTGACTGTGAGAACTGGAGCTCCAGGAAGACCTGTCCTCTGCAGTTCCTCTTCATGGAGAGCATTTGTCCTCTGTGTCCTGCTCCAGATAGATCCGAGAAGCGGTTCCCTCTTTCCTTGCATCCTCAGCGTGGGTCATACAAGAGCCACCCCAGCTTTTCCAGTCCCAGTCCGAACACTTCTTCCTCTCCCCACCCTCCTTCCCTTTCATCATTACGAAAACACCCCTGTCTTCCAGTGTTGTAGCAAGTGAGGCAGTGCTGGCTGACCTCGGTGCGAATTAAAACATATCCAAGATGCCAAGTTTTAAAGTTGTCAGACCTCCATTTCCACAAAGAGGAACTCTATTTTCACTCGTACCCCAGCAAGAGATTAGCAGCTTGAAATCACTTTGACAGTGTCAG
The DNA here is from genome assembly GCA_004363535.1 of Dasyprocta punctata. NCBI lineage: Eukaryota > Metazoa > Chordata > Mammalia > Rodentia > Dasyproctidae > Dasyprocta > Dasyprocta punctata. Next base: position 54,530 of record RJWM01003619.1, on the reverse strand, counting down.
CTGCTCTATTGCATACCACAGGGAATTTTAATTCCAGCCTGTGAAATTGTAATTGCTTCTCAAGGAGAAGTGAAGAATCCTGGGTAATGGCCACAGCCAAGCTCAATGTCAGAGTTGCCAGTTGCTGCCACATCAGATATTACTTGCTGTTCTTCAAAAATCAGTCCGGCTTTCCATATGGGAAGTTGAACTGGGAAGTGAGACTGAATTAACAGAAACTGTCAGCTGTTCAGAACAGCACAGACAGCAGTGTGACAGAGGTGGGTGACTTCCCATCAAAAAAGGTAACTTTTTCTCTTTCTTTGGTTAAGATAAAGAGTTTCACAAACAGATTTCATTACTTAAGGTATGTGTGCAGTTAAATGATGTCATTATTAAGCAAAAAATTATCTGGTCCGTGGCATGATAAGATTAAAACTGCCAATTTCTTTTCAGTATTTCCTGGAAGGAAGGAAGGAAAAGTGACTCAAAAGAATAATTAAAATAAGATAACAAGTCCACGTCAAGTTGATGCTTGTGATGGATTGAAATTACCTGCTATCAAAGTTAAACTGGCTGAGAAGTGACTTCCTCGCTATGGTTGGAATAAAGAGAGTCTGGAGTTACCACATCTGATCACAAAACATCGAAAGCCGAGGAAAATACCTGCAGAGGGGAGGACTTGTAACCTGTCACCTTTGAACCACATGCCACGTTCTGACCAGTACTATGAGCCTCTGAAATTAATTTTTCTCTCTCTCTCTCTCAAAGGTCAGAAAGGAAAGATAAGGGGCTAAATATAATTTCTTAGAAATATATTCAGACGGTAGTCTTGCCCTCTTGTTTTAGAAATTACAGAAGATTCAGACTCAGGCTTTGCTTTTCATCATTTGATGAGTTTTAGGACAAGCTTCACATTTTAGAGTTCACTTTTTTAATTAAAGAAAACTTTCCTTTAGCTGCAACTGGAACCCAATCCTTTTCTCTGTAAAAGTAGGTAGCAAGAGCTTGGGTTTGTTTTTGTTAATGTTATTATCTTTGTTTGATATCTTATATCATTACTTCTATACCTAGTTGAGTAACTTTTTAATCAGAACATAATATTTGCACATTATAATCCAATACATATATATAATGTGTAATCTGGGTAGGAGACACTTCCATCTCTTCAAATGTTGATTATTTTTATTGGTAGAAATTTTGTACACTTCTGGTCACTTTGAAATTGTTTTAGGCAATATTTACTGTGCTGTGCTATTAGAAAAAAAAACAACAGAACGCATTCCTCCTCTTAACTATGTTTTGGTGCCCTTTCTTGAGCTTCTCCCTATCACCCCTGCCTCGGCCATTCCCAGGCTCTAGTGACCACAATTTCAGTCTGTTCCACTCTGAAATAGACTTTTTAGTTTCCACAAGTGAGTAAGAACATGTGGTATTTGTCTTTCTGTGCCTGGCTTATTTCATGTAATATAATTGACTCCAGTCCCATCTATGTTCCTGCAAATGACAGGATTTTATTTTTTGTGGCTGAATAATTTTCGTGTGTGAGTGTGTCTGTCTGTGTGTGTGTGTGTGTGTGTGTGTGTGTGTGTGTCCAGCCCACTTTTGCCCTATCCATTCCTCTCCTAAAGGGCACTAGGTCTATTGAAGCTATTGTGCACTACACACAGCCATGTAGGTATCTCTTTGGTATAATAATTTCATCTCTTTCAGATATATACCCATGACAGCTTGATTACATGGTAGTTCTATTTTTAGTTTTTCAAGGAACTTCTGTATCATTTTCTATGATGGCTATACTAAACACATACTCACCAAAAGTATATTAGAGTTTCCCTTTGTCTGCAATGTCACCACTTTTTGTTACTTTTTAATGACAACCATTCTATCTGGGATGAGATGATATCCTATGATGATTCTAATTTGCGTTTCTCCAATTAGTGAGATTGAGCATCTTTTTCTTATACTTACTGGCTTTTTGCATGTCTGCTTTAGAGATGTCTTTATTCAGATCTTTAGCTCATTTAAAAATTAAGTTATTTGGGGTTATTTTCTATTCCACATTATGAGCTCCTTATACTATATATTCTAGATACTAATCCCTTGTCAGATGAATAGTTTGTAAATATTTTTTTCCATTCTGTAGGTTGTCTCTTAACTCTACCAGTTGTTTCCTTTGCTGTTCAGAAAGTTCTTAGTTTGATATAATCCCATTTGCCTATCTTTATAATTGTTGCTTTAGCCTTTGAGGGCCTATAAAAAATAATTGCCTATGTCAGTGTCTTGAAGTATTTCCTCTATGATTTCTTAGAAATTTCATAGCTTATGGTTTTATATTTAGGTCTTGATCCACTTTAAATTGACTTTTTTTTTGAGCCAGTCTCTTGCTGTGTAGTTAAACCTGGTTTCAAACTCAATATATGGCCCATGGCGGTCTTTCACTCCTGTCAGTCCTCCTGCCTCACCCTCCTGAGTACTAGGATTACAGGTGTGTGCGACCATGCCTGGCTTCCAAGTGTTCTTGGGCAAGTGAATTGGGGAAATTTGCAACCTGCCTCTTCTTACAGAATATTTATTCCATGCCCAGCTTTAAATTGATTTTTGTGTATGGTGAAAAGTAAAGGCCAAGGTTCATTCTTCTGCATATATGAATCCAATTAGACCATGATTATTTTTTTTGAAGAATCATCTTTTTCTCCACTGTACTTTCATGGCAACGTTGTCAAAAATCATCTGGATGTATAATCATGGATTTTGGGTTCTTTAGTCTCTTCTATTAATTTAAATGTCAGATTTTGTGCCAGTACCATGCTGCTTTGGTTACTATAGCTTTGTACTATGTTTTGAAGTCATGTGTTATGATGCCTCTGGTATGGTATCCCCTTCCTTTCCAGGACTGCTTTGGAAATTCCATTTTGTTGTTGTTGTTGTTGTTGTTTGTGGTTCCATATGAATTTCAGAATGGTTTTCTGTATTTTAATGAAAAAAGTCATCAATATTTTGATAGAAATTGCATTGAATCTGTAGATTGCTTTGGTAATAAATGCAATATTAATTCTCCTGAGCCATGTAACAGGCTGTTTCCCCTTTTTGCATTCTCTATAATTTTTTCATTAGTATTTTATTTTTATCATACATATCTTTTACTTCCTTGTTCAAATATATTCCTAAGTTTTTGGAAGCTATTGTGAATGGAATACCTTTCTTGATTTCTTTTTCAGCAAGTTCATTATTGGTGTATGAAAATGCTATTGTTGTTCTCATTGATTTTGTATCCTGAAGCTTCACTGAGTTTGTTAATCAATTTACACAGCTCTTTGATGGAGTATGTAGTTTTCTGAACATAAAATCATGTCATTTATGAACATGGATTTCTTCCACTGCAGTTTGGAAATTCAACTTCTTCCTTTCCAATTGGGATGTCCTTTGTTTTTTTCTTTCCTAAGCATAGTGAAAGTGGACATCCTCATTTCTGATATTGGGGGAAATAATTTCAACTTCTCCCCATTCAGTATGATACTGGCTATGGGATATATTTATAATTATATCCTGCAGTATTTTGAGGCATGTATTGAAGGAATGAATTTTCATTATGAAAGGATATTGAATCTTATCAAGGGATTTCTCTGCTGTTATTGAGATAGTTTTGTCCTTTATCCTGTTGATGTGATTTATCACATTTATTAATTTACATGTGTTGAGGCATTCTTGCCTCCTAGGAATGGTTCCCACTTGCTTGTGATACATGATCTTTTTGATGTTTTCTTGAATTTAGTTTGCCAATATTTGGCTGAAAAACTCAGTGTCTATTTTTATAAGCTGTATAGGTCTATTGTTTGCTTATTGTATCTTTGTCTGGTTTTGGCATTGGGGTAATACTGGCCTCATACAAAGTTTGGCAGAGTTTCTTCCATTTGAAATTTCTGAAATATTTTCAGAACAACTGGAATTATTCTTCAAATGTTTTATAGACTTCACCACTTATGCCTGTATAGTTTTTTAGATGGGAGATGTAAAATTAGTGCTTCAATCTCATTAACTCATGATTTGTGTGTCGATTTTCCATTTCTTCTTCATTCAGTTTTGGCAGGTTGTACGTGTTCAGGAATTTATCTGTTTCCCCCAGGTTTTGCAATTGTTTAACATATAATTGTCCGTAGAAGTTTCTTAGGATCCTTCGTATTTTTAAAGTTTAGGTTGATTAGTGCATGTATGTAGTACACACTGTTTACATTCCTTGTATGGAGTTGGTTCATGTAAATAACACACCCCAATTCCTTTTCTTCATCCTTTTTCTCCACCTCTTTATCCCCTTGCTCTTTGAGAAAGATCTTGCTCCCTACTTCCTATTAGCTATCTTTTATTTTGCTCTTTATTTTTACTCTGGGTTTCTTATATAAGAGAAACCATGTGATATTTAAACTTGTGTGCATGATTTATTTCACTTAATTGGTTTCAGTGGGGAGGAAAACGAGAATGGGCCCTTCCAGGACCCACCCCGCTGGGCCCAAGTGGCACCCCCCCATCACCACTGTAAGCGACCTGCTGGTTTGGAGGTCTGGTTAAACTGATAGCAACTAAGGAACATTAAGCAACTAAATGCTAGTATTGTTTCATAGATTTTGCAGGCCGCAGCAACCTGAGCACCTCTTTGGAAGATGACAGTAGGCAATGCAGCAAATATGGGGGATTCTCTTCTGTCTGGTCTCACTGTTTTGCTTTACTCTGATCATTTTTTTTTTTGCTTTATTTTATATTCTGTTTTTATTGGTTTTATTCTGTTTTGTTTTTGGTTCAATTCTAGTATACCTGTTGGAATGGTCAGCTATTCTGAAGATAACAAGATATACTATAGTAGCTATTGTATTCACATTATCTTTCTTCGAAGTTCTGTACCAGTTCTACTGCTTTGTTTTGATTGACTTTGTTCTGTTATGTTCTGTTGGATTTTTACTATCTTTAAAATTAAAAAAAATTTTGGTTTCAATGTCCATCAATTTTCCTACAAATGACTCAAGTTTATCTTTCTTCATGGTGTTTTAGTACTCCATTGTGTAAATACCATGTTTCTTTTATCCAATCATCTATTGATGGCCACATAGGATACTTCCAAGATTTAGCTATTATGAATTGTGCTGCTATAAGCATGGCTATGCATCACTATATTATGTTGCCTTTAACTCTTTAGGAAGATTGCTAGAAGGCGAACAGGCAGGTCAAATTAAATTTCTAATTTCAGTTTTTTTGAGACAGATACAGGCTGATTTTCATAATGGTCGCACTAGTTTACAGTCCCAGCAACAGAGCAGAAGGCTTCCTTTACCCCCATAGCCTCTCCAGCGTTTGTTATTATTTGATTTCTTGATGATAGCCATTCTTTCTTGGGCAAGATGAAATCTCAGTGTTAGTTTAATTTGCATTTCTCCAATGGCCAGCAATACTGAGCATTTCTTCATGTAGTTACTATTTGTATTTCTTCTGTGAAGTGCCTATTCATTTCATTTGTTTTTCAATTGGGTTTTTTATTTTGAAGGATCTAATTTTTCAGTTCTTTGTTTTCTAGATGAGTCATCTATCTGAGGAATTGTTGGCAAAATTTTTTTTTCCCATTCTCTATGTTGTCTATACACTCTGTTGGTTGTTTTGTTTTGCTGTGCAAAACCTTTTTTGTTTCATATGTCCCATTTTTTGATTCTCAGAACTATTTCTTATGCAACTGGGTTTCTGTTCAGAAAGTCTATGGCCCTGGCTTCAAGATTTTATCCCATTTTGTCTTTCAGAAGGTTGCTTCTAGTTAACATTTAGTTCCTTAGTCCATTTTCTTTTCAATTTAGTTCACAGTGAGAGATGTGGGTCCACATTCAATCTCCTGCACATGGATGCTTGTTTTACGAACACCATTTATTAAGAGGCTATCCTTCCTCCACTATGTGTTTTGGCTCCTTTGCCAAAGATCAAATAGTTGAATGTACTTAGGGTTGTCTGCATCCTCTATTCTGCTTCATTTTTCTTCATGTCTATTTTTGTGCCAATACCATGCTGTTTTTGTCACTGTAGCTTTGTAATATACCTGCAGGTCCAAGATTGTTCTAGAGCCTACTTTGCTCCTTTTATCCAGGTTTGCTTTTACTATTCTGAATCTTTTCTGGTTCCATACAAATTTTAGGATTGTTTTCTCCACTTCAGAGAAGAATGGTGTTGAAATTTTGATTGGGATTGTATTTGCATATCAGTTTTGGAAGCACAGTCATTTTAATTATATTGGTTTTGCCCATCTAGGAACAGGGGATAGCTTTCCATTTTCTGATGTCTTCTTAAATTTCCTTTTTCAGAGTACTGTAGTTTTCATTGCAGAGATCTTTCACTTCCTTAGTTAGATTACTTGCTAGGTATTTAATTTTCCTTGGTGCTATTGTAAATGGTATTTTTTCCCTAGTTTCTGTCTCAGTGGATTCATTATTAGTGTACAGGAAAGCTATTGATTTTTCTGTGTTTATTTTGTATACTGATGGGTTACTGAATTTAGTTATTAATTATGAGTCTTTTGGTGGATTCTTTGAGCTCTTCCACACAGAGGATCATATCATCTGCAAATAATACTTTGACTTCTTCTTTTTCTATACATATCCCTTTTATTGCTTTTTCTTGCCTAATTGCTCTTGCTAATGTTTTGAGTACTATGCTGAACAGGAGGGGTGATAGTGAACCTTTTTGTCTCATTTCTGACTTTAGAGGAAAAGACTTCAGCTTTTTTCCATGTAATATGTTGGTGGTAGGTTTGTCATAAACGGATTTTATCAGATTGAGATAAGGTCCTTCAACATCTATTTTCTTAAAAGTGTTTTTATCATGGAAGAATGGTAGAGTTTGTCAAAGTTTTTTTTTTTGCATCTATTGAGATGATCATGTGATTTTTATCCTTTTATTTATGTGATGTATTGCATTTATTGATTTGTGTATGTTGAACTATCCTTATGTCCCTGGGATGAAGCCCAGTTAGTCATGATGTATGATCTTTTTGAAGATTTGTTGCATTTTGTTTGCCAATTCCTTTTGAAGATTTGGGCATCTATATTCATTAAAGAGAGTGGTCTGTAGTTCTCTTTTTTCGATTGAATCCTTGTCTGGTTTTGAACTCATGGTAATAGTAGCTTCCAGGAATGACTTTGCATGTATTCCTTCCCTTTCAATTTCATTAAAAAGCTTGAGGAATATTGGTGTTAGACCTTCCCTGAAGTTTTTGTAGAATTCAGCAGTGAACCATTCCAGATCTGGGTTTTTTTAGGGGGTGGGGTGGGGTGGAGGTTATCTTATTTATTACTGCTTCAATTACGTTGGCCATTATTGAATTATTCAGGGTTTTAAAATCTTGGTTCAACTTTGATAATTCACATGTATCTAAGAATCTATCTATTTTTTCTGAATTCTCCAATTTATTGGTGTATAGATTTGCAAAGTAGTTGTTAATAATGGTTTTTATTTCAGCAGTGTCCCTGTGATTTCACCTTTTTCACTTCTAAAAGCTTTGATTTGCGTCTTTTCCCTCCCCTTTTTGGTTTGGCTAAGGTTTTATTTATTTTTTCAAGGAACCAACACTTAGATTCATTTATATCTATCTATCTATCTATCTATCTATCTATCTATCTATCTATATCTGTCTTAATTTCATTGATTTTTGCCAGAATCATTAAAATTTCTTTCCTTGTATTAACTTTGGTTTTGCACTGTTATTTTTCTAGGATCTTGAGGACCCTCTGTTTTTGTGATGTGGGCACTAACAGCTCATAAACTTTCCCATTAGGACTGGTTTCATTTTGTCCCATAAGTTCTTGTATGTTGTACTGGCATTATCATTTAGTTCTAGAAATTGTCTTTTTTTCCTTGATTTATTCTGTAATCCATTCTTTAGTTAAGAATGTATTATTTATTGTCCATGAATTTGCACAACTTTGTATTTTCTTTTGTCATTCACTTCTAACTTTATTGTGCTATGATCTGATTATATGCATGGTATATTTTTATTTCTTTTACATTTACTTAAAGTTGATTTATTGACTAGTATGTGCTCTATTTTGGAGAAAACTCCATGTACTGTTGAAAAGAATGTATATTCTATTGTTGTTGGGTAGAACACTCTGTAGATATCTATTAAATCTATTTGTTCAAAGGTTTTTGCTCAACTCATATTTCTTTGTTGAATTTTTTTATCTAGTTGATCTATTTGTGGTAGTGGGGTTCTGAGGTTCCTCACTATAATTGTGCTTACGTCTATTTGATCTTTTATGCCCAATAGTGCTTATTTTATAAAGTTGGATGCACCATTGTTCAGTGTGTCTATGTTATTAATTGGTACTTTTTCCTGTTGAATTGTTCTCTTAACCAATATATGGTGAATTTTTAAAACATCTTTTGGTCATTTTTAGCTTAAAGTCCACTTTGTCTGCATATAAGATAGCCATACCTGCTTTTTTCAGATTGATGGTGGAAGGAATATTGTTTTCCATCTTTTGATTTTTAGTCTATTGGTTTCTTTTTGGATTAAATGTGTTTCTGATATACAGTATACCATCGAATTTTGTTTCTTGATCCATTCTTCCAGTCTGTATCTTTTGATTGGAGAATTGAGACCACAATGAGATAGGTTTTGACTTATTCCTGTCATTGTCTTTTTTTTTCTCTTGTTGACTCCCTACATTTTCCTTCTATTTAACTGCTCACCCTACTTGGTGTATTCATTCTTTTAGAGCTTTTGTCATTGTTAGCTTCATTGTCTCTTTGCAGGGTATTCTTGAAAATTTTTGGGAGTGCTTGTGAAGGGATTATGAATTTCTTTAGTTGCTCTTTATCATGACAGTATCTTATTTCTCTATCAATTCTGAAAGATCATTGTCTTAGTTACTTTCTTATTGCTGGAACAAAATACCCAACACCCACAAATTAAAGGAGGAAAGTTTTATTTTAGCTCTCTGTAGAGGTTTCAATGCATAGTTGGCTGGCTCCCCTGCAAGGTAGAGAGGCATGCAAAAGAGGAACAGTCCATGGCATAGCAGGCAGGAAGCAATATGCTTTCTTCTTCTTTCCTTTTTTATTCCATCCAGGCTACAACACTATTGGTTGGTGCCACTTACTCTCAGGGTGGGTCTTCCTCTTCAGTAAGTCCATTATCCATACCTAGAACTATGCTAAACCAGCCAGTGAGCTGATCCACTATCACACCCATAATCTGATCGCTTCCTAAAGCCCCACCTCTGAGCACATGAGGCTTTGGGGAAGACATCTACATAGATATAAACCTTTGTAATAGTTTTGCAGGATATGTCAGCCTGGTTTGGAAGCTGCTTACTTTTAGGGTTTGAAACACTTCCTTCCAGGTTTTCCTGGCCTTTAAGGTTTGTGTTGAGAAGTCTACTGTGATTTGAATGAGTTTTCCTTTATAAGTGATTTGTTGGTTTTCTGTAACTTCTTTCTTTTGTTTTTAAAGTATCTCTCATTTATTGGTCACTGACAACAGCCCTGTTTCTAGTTCAGAGACTCTGTCCTCACACTGGTCATTTGTGCTACCCATACTTTCAATAAAATTCTTAATCTCCTGAATTTATATTTGGAGCCCTTCCACAGACTCTAATTCATTTCCATGCTAGTCATGTATGTTTTACATCATTTTGTTTAGCTCTTTTATCTTTTTATTAGTGTCTTCTTTAGACTCACTGATTTTGCTTAATTGGCCCAATACCTTATTACTTACATCTTCTGTGAGCTTGTCAGATGCCTTATTGAACTGTTCAGTTATCTCCACTCTGTATCTTTTTTTTTTTTTTTTTTTTTTTTTTTTTTTTTTTTTTTTTTTTTTTTTTTTTTTTTTTTTTTTTTTTTTTTTTTTTTTTTTTTTTTTTTGTGGCACCAGGGATTGAACTCACAACCTCGTGCCTGCCAGGGCAGGCGCTTAAGCCACTGAGCCAAACTCCCGGCAACTCTGTATCATTTTGAATAACTGAGGTATGAGGCTTTTCGTTTCTGCCCCGTTAATATCCCACAGATCAGCTTTGGGACAGTTGAGAGTTGGGAGGCAATTTGTTGGATTGTCTTCTTATGTTTCCATGTATGTTTGTTTTGTGTTGAGGTTTGCAAATTTATTGTAATGGAAAGTTTTATTTTTACTGCAGAGACCATTTTAGTTAATTACTGACCGTTGCCTCTGCCCTAGGATCCAACCACCTCTTTACTTGGGATGGGAGGTTGCAGCATGTTTGGCCCAGTATCCATTTCTCCAAAAATGGGCCACGGTATTGTTACTGACTCCAAAGCAATCTATATATTGGCCCCTCAAGAAAGTCAATTAATAGCAACAGCTAAGTCACCTCAGGTATAGTAATAAAATCAGCATCAAATATAGTATTATACACAAATAGAATACTGACAAACCCTAAGGGCCCATAAAGGACCCTTGTCCACAGAAAAGAGACCTATAATTATAGTGTGAAACTATGAAAAAACAAATGTTGACCTATTATTGACTTACAGTAAACATCAACTAAATGAAAGAATTTCACCTCTACTAACAATAGTTACAGTATTCAACCATAATAGCATAAAGTTATTTATTTAGAGATTCATCAAGCTTAGTAGTTATATTAGTAAAGTCAAAAGGAGTGGGGAACTGGGGAATGAAGAAGAGCAAAATTTGAAAAATTAATCAACAGGATATGGGAAGGAGGAGAGAAAAGTAAGATAGGGCATTCTCTTAAGGCATAAAAGGAAATTAATGTGAAAGAGAACAGTAGATGGAAAGAATGAACCAGAAAAAGAAGAAAAAGGATAAATAGCAAGAACGGGAGATGAAAGGAGAGATAAGGGGGGAAAGTTGGAAAAAAAGATAAAAAAAAGAAAAGAAAAGAAAAGAAAAGAAACTAAAAGAAGAGAAAGTAGGAGAAAAAACCCAAACCCCCAAGAAACCCGGTGAAGGAAAGATTGAAAATAATACAAAACGGAAAAAACAGATGGAGTGAACGAATGAGGGGCGCTTTTCACAGTCCAGCCCGTCAGGAGTTTCTGTGCCTAGCTTTAGGGCCCAGGGTCTTCCAGGTGCCCTCCTGGCACTAGAGGCCCGTCGTCTCTGTTTCCCCGAAACTGTGGTCACAGCCCAAGCCAAGGCCTCACTGTTCCCGTTGTCGGTAGATGGGAAACTCGTCAGTCCTCTTTTTCTGTGGGCTGTTGGCTACAGGTGGGGGTCAACTGAGTGGCACGTGGTTGCTCCCTCCTCTCCCTGGGTGTTTTCCTCAGCCAGGACTGGGTCAGCTGGGTAGTCTGCCGCTGCCGCCCAGTGCAGAGCTGCCCTCCAGAGCGGCACTGCCGTCTGGTTTGGGTGGTCTCTCACCTGGGGCTGGGGTGAGACTCCTAGTCTGCGCTCTCAGCTGGGGTGCAGCGCCACCCAGGCACCTCTCAGCTGGGGGCCGGCGCTGCTCCTGTGGCGCTGGTCTGTGGTCATGTATGGGCTTGGGCTGTCACTCTAATGCTGTAGGTCTGCTCTCTCCAGATCCTTTGTGTTTTTGTAGTGTCAGTTGTAATGTCTCCTTTTCGTATTTGATTTTATTTACTTGGGTCTAATATCTTTTTCATTGGTTAGTCTGATGAATTTTTTTTATCTTTTCAAAAACCTGTTATTCCATTGATTTCTTTTGGTTTTTATTTTATTTATTACGCTATGGTACTTATTATTTCTTCCCTTTTACTAATTTGGGGTTTGGTTTGCTCTTGTTTTGATAAGCACTAGGAGATCATTTCTTTGGCACCTTCCTCGCCTTTTTTTTTTGTTTTGTTTTGTTTTTGATGTGAGCACTTAGTGTTATAAACTTTCCCCTCAGTGCTGCTTTTGCTGTATCCCACAGATTTTGTTATGCTGTGCTTTCACTTTCATTTGTTTCAATAAAGTCTCATTTGTTTCTCTTTTAATTTCTTCCATTGCTATTGGTCATTTAGGAGCATGTCATTAAATTTGTATGCATTTGTATATTTTCTTCTATTCTTCTTGTTGCTTTGCAGTTTTAATCCATGTGGTGGACTGACACACACACACACACACACACACACACACACACATGATTTCAATTTTTTAAAAAAATGCATTGAAACTTGAATTTTTCCCCCAGCATGTGATCCATCTTGGAGAATATACCAAGTGCTGATGACAAGAATGTGTATTCTGCAGCTGTTGGATGAAATCTTCTAAATGATAAGGTCTATTTGCTCTATAGTATGGTTCAACTCAAATATTTTTTAATTTTCTGAGTGATCTGTCCATTGAGGAAGTGTAATGTTGAAATTATTATTATATTGGAGTCTATCTCTCCCTTTAGATCTAATAGTATTTGCTTTCTATATTTGGTGTTCTAGTGCTGGGTGCATATATATTTATAACTGGTATGTCATTTTTTTGAGTTGATTCTAGTATCAGTAAATTATAAGCTTCTTGATTCATTTTTACAGTTTTTAAAGAATGCTTTACCTGGCTGGGCATAATGTATGCCTGTAATCCTAGCACTTGGGAGGTAGAGATAGGAGGATTACCCAAGATTGAGGCCAGTTTTGGTTACTTAGTGAATTCAAGGCCACCCTGAACTACATAGAGACTCTGTCTAATAAAATAAAAAAGTATATTAATAAATAAATAAATAAAACAAAAAACTTCTTTATGTGATATGAATAGTCTTCTTACTTTCAGTTTCCATTTGCATACTTTATCTTTTTAATGCTTCCCTTTCAGTCTATTTATTGGTGAAGTGAAGTCTAGTAGGCAGTGTATAATTGAGTCTTTTTAAAAAAATCTTTTCAGCAGGTCTATGCCTTTTGATTGATGAATTTAATCCATTTACTTCAAGGTTATAGATAGGGGTGGGAGACAACTTGAGCAGGTCCCCTTGAATGCAGAACAACTGCTGCAACTTTGATTATATCGAGACTAATTTCCTTATGTTGATACATACAGAGCGGACTATGGTATTTCCTTCTCTCTTCAATTGGCTCTAAGCATTGCAAATAAGGCTAGATAAGGTACTGGTATGTAATCTCTAAAGCCATCCGACAGTGTCCTATTTCCTCCCATAGAGATCTCTGTAAAATATATAGGCACAGCGGGATGGCAGAGCCAATGAGCTCCAGGAATGTCGACTGGGTATGAGCCTTGAGAAAGAGGCTATGAGTCCCCAGGGCACAAAAGTTTACATATCAGTAGCAGGTACTGGTATGTAGTCTTTGAAGCCATCAGACAGTGTCCTGTTTCCTCCCATAGTGACCTTTGTAAAATATATAAAGCACAGCGAGATGGCAGAGCCAGTGAGCTCCAGGAATGTCGACTGGGTATGAGCTCCGAGAAAGAGGCTGTGAGTTCCCAGGGCATAAAGTTTGCATAACAGAAACTGAAGCAGCAGCCTCCTAAAACAGTTCAGTTGCTATCTTGAGTGGGTTGTGCAAATTGATCCCCCTGCATATCTTTATCTCTGCACTTTGCAGAGATACTTTTCTCACCACCTTGCCAGCCAGCTCAAGTTACTCACGTAGTTCCTGCCATCCTCACTGCCACTCATCTTCAAGCCACCCCCTTGCTTCACTAGCTAATAAATTCTGGGAGAGGCCTAGAATTAAGGCCTTTTTCCGCATGTCCTCACAACGATTGGACTCAGGACCCCTTGGCTGCCCTTAACTTTGAATATGTCTTGGTGTCTTTACTCTCACCATGGGTTGCACTGGAGGTGGTAGATTGGAATTGACTTGCTGGGATTCCAATAACGTCTCAGTGGAATTATAAATATAATTTCTTGGGTTGTAAGGAAGACTAGAGAAATGGTTACTGTACTTGGATTACCGTACTCAATATTTGGGATTACAATAGATAGGTATGTGTTTTCTCCTGATATTCTTTTAATTGTTTTCTGCTTATTTTGTATATTCCTTGTTCCTTTGCACTTCTCTTAATATTTATCTTTGTTACTCAGCAGTTTTCTGTCATTCTAAGGTTTGGTTCTCTTTTCTTTCTCTCATGACTATCTGTTCTTCCAGTGAGTTTTGTACATTCCTGATGGTTATCATCCCTTTGTAGTATAGGACTCCCTTACACATTTGGTGTAAAGCTGGTATAATTGTGATGAATTCCCTTAGTTTCTGCTTCTCTGGGAAAGATTTTACTATTCTGGAGGATAGTTTTATTGGGTATAGCATTGATTGTTAGCAGATTTTTTTCTTTCAGGACTCTGAGTATATCATTTCTTTCTCTTCTGGACTGTATGTTTTCTGCAGAGAAATCTATCGTAAGTCTAATGTGTATTCCTTTACAGATTACTTGAAACTTTTCTCTGATTGTTTCTAGAATATTGTTTGTTTTGTACGTTTGCCATTTTGACTCTATACATCTTGATGAGTGTCTGTTTTGGTTGAATCTAGTTGGGGTCCTTTGAGCTATTTGTATGTTGACTATTTGGAATATTTTCAGCTATTATTTCATTAAACAGGTTTTCAATGTCTTTTCCCTTTTGTTTATCTGAATTTCCATATGTGAATATTTGTTCACTTAATGGTGCCCCTTATGTCTCATAGGTTTTCTTCATTCTTTAAATTGCTTTTCCTTTTTCATCTTCCTCTTCTCCCTTCCCTCCTCTTCCTCTTCCCTTCTCCTTTTTTCCCTTTTCCTCTTTTCCCTTTTCCTCTTTCTTCTTCTTGAATTAAATCTAAAGAACTATCTTCAAGTTCAGAAATTCTGTTCATTCTATTCTGTTACAGAGGCTCCTGAATATATATACATGTATTTTTGATTAGTTGATGTTTGCAAATGAAGGGAATGGGAAGGGGAGGGAGAGAAAGGAGATAGGGATTAAGATGTGTTATGTATATGCACCAATCTCTATGAGGAATATAATCATTACGTACTGCAAACATATACTAATAAAAAATAAAAATTGAAAAAAATAGAAGTTTTAACTCCAAGATTTCTTATTTTTTTTTTTGTTTGTTTGTTTTGATGATGTATCTCTTTGGTGAACTTCTCATTCACATCCTGAATTTTCTCATTTCTTTGTATTACCTGTTTTCTTTTGCATCTCACTGAATTTCCTTAGAATAATTATTTTGACTTATTTTTTAGGCATTTCATAGGTTTATTTCAAACAGGGATCTGTTTCTGGAGTATGACTGTGTTCTTTTGGAGGTGTTTTGTTCCCTTTCATGTTTCTTGGTCCCTATGTTGATGCTTTCATATATGACGTGACAGTTGCCTCTTGCAATTTTATAGAGTAGCTTTTGCAGAAGATATTTTCACTGAGATAGGGTATAGAGTGTCAGTTGAGTAGATGTTTTGGCCTTGGTTATAGGGGAGCTTAAACATGTGGCCTCTATGTGAGTTCTTTAGCTGTAATCGATGTTGGCAGTATGTGTGTGAGTATAGACTGGAGTGGTTCAAGAAGGAATTGGATGACTTTGCAGTGGATATAGGCTTTTAAGCTGCATGTCCTCGGACTCCCCAGAGTTGATGGCACTAGGACTTGTGACAGCACCTGCTACATTCTTTGTAGTGTGAGGTATGGTGAGGACCAGCCCTAAGTCCCACAGGGCCAGCACAGATAACATCACAGATCATGGCCCAAGGAATCATGGTCTCAGAGCCACACAATGTAAAGGAGATCCTCCCTAGGTTGCTCAGGATGAATATGGGAGAAGCTTGGGCTTTTGGCACTAGGAAGTACAGTTCTGTGACAAAGTGGAACAAGACATTTCCCAAGTCCTGTGTGATAACCACAGGTGATACTGGAATCTGTGGTGCTGGTAGCTCTGGATTCTAGTTTGTGGGACGCAGTGCAGTCCTTCTTCAGGTCCTGTGGGGTGATCATGGGTGGCATTGGGGCTTGTGGCTCTGATGGAATCTTTCCTGGAGCTGTAGGACTCAGATGCGACCTTCTCCAGGCCTCAAGTGACAAGAATGAATGATACAAAGGTTTGGGAGCACCATTATCTGTGGCCCTAAGTTCTTGAACTACAGAGGAGTCCTTCCGTAGGACTTGCAGGTCATGTGCAGATGGTGTTGGGGCTTGTGAAACCTGGAATCTTCATTTCCGGAGGTACAAGATACTGGGATACTGCAGAGTAAATGGAGCTGACACCAGGGACTGTAGTTTGCTATCTGTGGAATTGCAGATTATGGATGGAAATGTCCTATGTGAATGCAGAGCAAGTGTGGTGAGGTCAACACTTGTGGTTTACATACGCACAGTCTTGGGAGCTATGGGACACACATAGGATCTCCTCCAGGTCTCAAGGGCAAATGTCCATGATGCTGAGGCTTTTGGTATTTACATAAACAGCTTTATAATGTTCAGAACAGGGCTGTAATGCATATGCATCACCACTAGGCTGTTCTGAACCACCAGTGGTACACACATGACTGCCCTGCCTGGCGGCATGGGACAGTCCCATCAGGTGGTACAAGCTGGCTGAAGGGACAGTCAAGCATGCATCTCAGTTCAATCTGGCGGGAATGTGTTAAGGCTGTGGGCTGGAGAAGAGACCTTCCCTAGTTCCTGCAGGACGGGGACAGAAGGCACCTGGTTTGTAGCACTGGTAACTGTGTTCCTAGAGTTTCAGAATGTGGGTGGAAAATTTCCCAGGGCCCAAGGAACAGCTGTGAAAGATGTTATAGTTTTGAACAACTGCAGTCCCAAGGCCATGGCAGTGGAGGAGACTCTTCCTAGTTTCTGTGAGGCAAGTGCATGATGGAAGTGGGTGTGTAGCTCTGGCTGCTGCTGGTCTTGAAGCTGCAGGATCCTGCAGGGCGTGCACTCTGCCCTGTAAGGTACTCAGCA
Organism: Dasyprocta punctata; assembly: GCA_004363535.1. Lineage (NCBI taxonomy): Eukaryota > Metazoa > Chordata > Mammalia > Rodentia > Dasyproctidae > Dasyprocta > Dasyprocta punctata. Next base: position 37,710 of record RJWM01003619.1, on the reverse strand, counting down.
GGCCAAGACTTATGATGGTGTCAAGAGACCCACTCTGGCCTCTAAAGTAAGATGGAATCTTGCCATGGTTTTTGTAACTGTTTGGCTTCTGGAGGTTGGGGTTTTCACAGTGTAAGTTTCTTCTGTGGAGCACAGCAGTCGTTCTGAGACCAGCCACTCCCTAACCTGAACTGAAAGCCCGTGAGAACTGCAGGATTCTCCTGTAGTCAGAGCTGCCCCTCAGCTGCTGTGCTGGGGGGTGGCCAGTACTTTCAGGCTCACCTTTTCCTGGCAATGTGGAATACCACCCTCATCCCCATCCCGCCAAGGGGTGAAGTTGTAGTTTGCTTTGGTCTTTTCTCCAGGTTGCTTTTCTAACTTTCCATGCTGTTTATGGTTCCTGTCACTTCCTTACTGGTTTCCAGAGTTCTCTCTCAGTTACACCTCTAAAAATGCAATTTCTCCTTGTTTGTTGCCCTGGTTTTTCTCTGTGGTGCAGTCATGTGTAGGGTTTCTCTGTTTAGCCATCTTGGGTCCTGTCTGTCCCACCCGACAAGTGCTGAGGATGGAACCCAGGCGCCATGCATGCTCAGCAGGTGCTCTGCCACTGAGCGACACCCCCAGCCCTGACTAATTTAAAGGCTGACTTGCATGCTACCTTCCAGTGTTGAGGAAAGTTATTTTCCTCTGACTGCTAAAGAGTCTTTTTATTCTTTTTCCCAAATGAACAAAATATTTATTTATTATTTTTGAGACAGGGTCTCGCTATATAGTTCAGGCTGGGCTTGAACTCACTTTGTAGCCCAGGTTGGCCCCAAATTCACAGCAATCCTCTTGCCTCAGCCTCCTGAGTGGTGAGATTATGGGCATATGCCACTGTGCCTGGCTCTTTATGGTTTTTGTTACATGGGAGGAAGAATTTTTTGACTGTTTTTTTTTTTTAATCACCAAATATAATCTTCTAAAACTCAGTTTTTTTGTGACCATGTCATGGGTACCAGGCAAGGAATCCCTGAGTCAGAATGGGATCTGGAATACATAAAAAACAATGACTCTTGACAGTTATCTTAATTGTGCTGGGTTTTGTTTCACAGAAAAGGACCGAATGATTCATTTGTATAATATATGCATAGATACACTGTACCCAAAGTTTGGGGTTCAGCTGATGGCTGTTTGGTGTGAAGAATGAAAATGTCAATTGTCTCAAAGCCCAGGTCAAACCCTTTGCCATTTCTTAGTGGACCTTTGACAACTCAAGTCATTCTGCTATTCCTTTTTGCTAATTTGGCATCCAGATGTGCTAAGGTCTCTTTCCCAATCACTCATTCAATCACTGAGCTTCCACTCTGGTGTGGATAAACCACACGACACAGTGGCAAATGTCCTAAAACCAACTGAACAGTGATGTCCATCTTTAGCCCCTAAGCAGCTCAGCACCACTGAGAATTCTTGGGATCCTTATTTAGAAGTGATTCAGACTGAACAGCTGGCCTTAGCTCAGCTAACCCCTGCTAACTTCAGCCTCTCGCTATAAAATACGGGTCTCCATCTCCCTGGACTCTGTGAGCCTCTGGCTTTTATTTTAGGCTGACCTAGGAGGTTCACCACCCTTGCCTTTTCTAGAAAGACCAGCTTCCAGATGAAGCAGAGAGGTATAACCTGTCCTTTTCGAGCAACCTACTCAAATCTCAACTCAAATTTCAAATACTACTGTGAGAGAGCTTAAGCTCCCTGACACATGACAGAGAAACAGAGGCTGCTTAGGGTTGATTACCAGAAGGCAGCCAGTGGTGACTTTCCAGGGCTTTAAATTCGTGATTTCAATGTTGGGTTACCACAGGTTTTGCTTTCACTATTAATTGGAGTCACTGCAGCTGCTCAGATAGACAGCTTGAGTTTGCCACATAGCGTGAGGGAAAGCTGGTGTTAAATTGCCTTTTTTACATTTTTTTCACTAGCCTTTTGATTTGTATGTCTAAAAGCATTAAAATTTTTCTTCAACCTGAACTACAACATCTTTAGCTACTCGATTTTTCTTGTAGCTTTTTATAATTCTGATGGCCCGAGGCAATTGCTGTGATAAGATTACATTTTTTAGATGGTATCCAACCAGTTTTTGCTTTCCTTAAGATTGCTTTGAAAATCTCAACTTTTCTGCCTTCAAAAATCTTGGAGGATGTTAAGAGAAAAAGAAGAGGGATCCTAATTGAAAGCTTAGGAATCTTGCCTTGCAAGATGGGGTTAGAGACCTTCTACTTAAGAGGAATGTATGAGACAAAAATGATCAGAGAATCAGAGATGAAGAGAATAAAGTCAGGGAGAGATGGAAGTAATTAAGGGTGGCAAAATAGCAAACTTTCCTTTGGAGGCTTACCCATCATCCTGTTAAAGGACTTAAAACTCAGCCCATCCTGAATGCTTCTTCATGTAAAATGTTTAAAAGTAGAATTTAACAGATCCCTTTACTTTCTCCAGATAGGAACCAGCCACAATGATCTCTGCCTCCTGCTTCATTTTGTTTGACTTTGATTTTGTTTTCAGATATAGAAACAAATGAGATGTGATATTGACCATTCACCATGGTTTTCTGGGTGAGAGACTGTGCTGTAATCAGGTTTACTCAGGTCCAAAACATGGAATTGAGACTGAATTATAGTCTAGTTTTTCTGGGCTTGTAGACATGACACATTGTTACACTAATGGGCCAATGATTAGGAATTTCAGGTTTTCCTGGGATGTTTGGAATCAAGGTTAGTGGACCATGAAGTAGTATCTGTGATAGCAAAAGCTCTTCTCTTATATCTCAAATGATACCAAGCAAGGATGCCGAAATCACACAGGTGGGGGGGAGGAAAACACAGTAACAGAAAACCAAGAACATCTGCCCTCTAAGATCATAACCTGAGATAGTTACCACAGGTGGCTTTTTTGTTAAGCATTCACATCCATTTATTAAGAACAGCACATGCATTCTTACCTGAACAGGTGTAGTAACGATTTGAGATACAGAAGACCAAACTCAGAAACCTGGCGTCAATCACTTAAGTGGCAGCAGATAAGCAGAGAAGGTAGCAGGTGCTGAAGGGATAAAGGGTTGCTAGGTCCCCAGAATCCATTCAGTGTGGAAGTGCCGAAGAGAAGATTAAGGATCAAAGATGCTGAACTATAAAGACAGTGCTTTCCTCTTACTGAGACACTTTCTTAATTAAAAGAATGATGAGATTTGCACATCAGGTTCCAGCGATGTATTACAGCAACAATTGCAAGACAAAAAAACACCCTCAGCAGCAGCAACACTAGAGGAAGACGTAGCAATGACAGGAACAGGAGCCACCACCGACTGGCTGAGCTGAGCCTGTTAGGGATCGCAGGACACAGACATATTTCGGGGCGTGGATACAGGGAAAACACAGAAACCAAGGACAGAGATCTAACTCTCCCTAAGCCTTGCTTCATGGTCCCCAAGAAAGACATAATGACACTGTATATTTCCAAAAGTGTCAGAATTGGTAAAGGTTAAGAGGAGCTCATGGATCAGGAGCACAGAGAACCAGCCATTCTCCACACTGTCACTGCCACTGCTTCTCTGTCCTAGCATAAATCCCTCCATGGTCTGCAATTTTTAGAAGCCTTCACTGGCCTTCCTTGGCTGTCAGATAAAGCCTAACTTCCTTAGCATGGCATCAAAACTCTTCGTAACATGGGCTGAGCTTATTTCTAATTTCCAGTCATGTTCTATATACCTAAAACTTTTCCATCATAGCCAACATGAGCTCTGTATTCATTAAAACAATGGACCCTCATTTTCTGAGCATCCAGGATGAGTTTTGTGGAAGACAATTTTTCCATGGTGGGTAGGGGAGGAATGGTTTGGGGCTGATTTAAAGAAGCATGCACAACCCTGGATTCCACGCACACACAGTTCATAGTAGGGGTTGTACTCCTATGAGAATCTACTGCTGCTGCTGATCTGACAGGACGTGGAGCTCAGGCAGTGATGTGAGCACTGGGGAGCTGCTGTAGATACAGACGAAGCTCTGCTTGCAGCTAACCTCCTATTGCGGGCTGATTCCTAACAGGCCATGGACTGCACTGATCTGTTGGGGACCTGCCATATTAAATAACTCAACTCTTCTCTCTCAACTTCTGATAATTCGTCCTAATTTATGTCTCTGAATTCATATACTCTAGACATTTAATGAAAGTAGAGTCATAATACTTGCCTTCTAATTTCTGGCTTATTTCATTAAGCATGTTTTCAAGGTTCACTTTAGAGTTAGGTGTTTCAGTTTTATAACACATGCTTAGTATGCACTAAGTCCTGTGTTCAATTCTCAGCAGCAAAAACAAAGTTTATCTGAGTTACATCAGAATTTCATTTTTTGCTGGGTGCGGTGGTGCTAATCCTAGTACTTGGGAGGCTGAGGCAGGAGGATCACCTTGAATTTGAGGCCAGCCTGGGCTACATAAACGAGTTCAAGACCAGCCTGAGCTGCATAGGAAAACTCTCTCAAAAAAAAAAAAAAAAAAAAAAGAATTTAGGGCCAAATAATATTGAATTGTGAGTACATACCACATTTATGTGATGGTTTCTCAAAGGGCATTTGAGATATTTTTGCCTTTGGATTATTGTGAATAATGTTGCCATGAACACTGATGTACTGACATCTGTTTGGACCTGTTTTTAGTTCTTTTGGGTGCATAGCTAGCAGTGGAATTGGTAGGTCATATGGGAGTTCTAGGTTTAAACTTTGAGGAATGACTACAGTACTTTTTGGGAGTTGCATCATTTTACATTTCCAATAAAAATGTCTTCCCATCCTTTCCAAAATGTTATTTTCTGTTCTTTCATCAGCCATCTGAATGGGTGTGGTATCTCACTGTGATTTTGTATGAAGACTGAAGGTAAATACAGAAGTTAAAACTGGGCCTTGGAACCAGTTTGGGATAATCTCCATAGTTACTATGATTAATTAGGTGCATTAAAAGCAGGTTAGATAAATTTAGGAGCTAAAATTCCTATTTTGAAGGCACTCTGGACTCCGTATCTTCCCTTACCTTGATCCAAGGCTGTCTGCTCAGGGTTTTTTCCTCCCTGGGTACTTGCCTCATTAGTACATCTAAGTGTACTCAGAGGTCCAGCATAGTGCCTGGCTGGCAAATACAAGGTCATGAGTTTGATCCCTGGTACAAAACAAAACAAAACAAAACAACCCAAAAATTATTTAAAAGAATACATGCATCTTGGAAGAAAAATACTTTATTTCATATTAAAATTACCACAGTCATTAATGACATGCGTACATCTGTTGGCACTGTGCCACATTTCAAACTTGGGAAGATAATCACCATGTTCATTTCTTGTTCCACATTGCTTTGCACTTGATATTTGCTTTTTACCATAGCAACTACCAAAAGCTCAGTTTTATAAAGATAAGGAGTTTTGAAAACTGTGGCACACAGGCTGGAAACTGGACTAGTATTTAGAGTTAGTAGTTTATGTGGCATCTGACAGAGACTGATGTTTCCTTCAAAATTCAAAATATCCCAGGGCACTCCTGTGAGTCTGCTATAGCACTCTGGGTGCCTGGAGCCAGGCAAGTCACTTATATATGCATATTCATTTTTATTGCCTATATTTCATACCACATGTTGCTCTGATATACACAGACATAGTGATATGGTTTCCATAGCTCATACTTTTTAGTTGTTACTGAAACCTTAACAGTTTTTTGCTTTTCTCCCTTGCTTACTCTCATCACCCTCCTTTCTTTTGCTTCTGTTTTGAGAACAAAATCCTCTTGAAGCTTCAAACTCGCATTCCCCAACCACGACATTTCATAACGTATACTGAAATTTCAACCTGGAGTGAAGTCAACTTATGAAGTTGGTGTATGTTTCAACTGACGTACATATGCAAATCTGATATTTAGACACACTTTACCAGGTGCAAAGTTTTTACCAAGAATTCTTTACATTCTCAAATTGAGTATTCTGTAGTTGGTGAAGCAGGGACAAAAAGGAAGTGAGGAATGAGAAAGGCAAAACAAAAAGGAAAAATACCTGACTCGTTTATTTAAAATGTTTATCAAGCACCGTGTACATTCTTGGAGCAAGACAATACTGAGTGAAGAGCTGGGCTCCTCCCAGATCCAGGCATCCACACCATCAACCCTGGCTACCTATCTGTTGACAGAGATCAAGTTTAGCTCAAACACAGGCTGAGGGTGCTGGAAGATTTCATAATACAGGACTTTAGGTTTGGAGTCAGGCTGCTCTCAAGTTCTGCTTGGTAGCTCTGAGGCTCCTATGCAAGTTCATCTTGTGAGTTTGATGTTTTTTCTCATTTAAATGGGAGTAACACCTACCCCAAAGTTGTTTCTTCAGGACTGATTAGCACCTGTACAGTGCATATTACACATCTATTACTTTAAAGCTAGATAGTTAATGGTTCTTATTAAAACAGTCTGCTGAAGAATACAAAAGGTACAGAGTAAAAATAGTGAAGAGAATGGCAGAGTTCATGTCAGCAGCTGGTAGTATGCGGACCGGCACAACCACTTCAGAAAGCCACACGGCAGTGGCTACTAACAGGAGTACATGCAAATGCAGTGACCCTGCAATTCAACGCCTAGATATATGCTCAGCACTCAAATACCGAGTTCCAAAACATCTGCATAGCAGCATGGTGCACAGTGCGCCCCACAAACAAAACAAAACAAAACAAATCCCAAAAGAACAAAACAAAACAAAACAACAGTGCACACAATCCAAAATGTAGACTGAGTAAATCCCAGGTAGTAGCTCAGACCACAGAACAAATCTCACTCAACAGAGAGCACCTGTGTGTGGCTGCCGTAGGCGGAGGCTGGCAGGCTGAGCGCACTCGCAGGAGTCCTCTGGATGAACCACTCAGTCCACAGTGCTGGAGCTGAGGAGAGTTCTCTGAGGGGCTGGGTTATCAGCCGGCTGGGAAGGTACAGGAGGAGCCTTCTAGGGCTGGCGGGAGTGCTTACTCGCTTTTTAAATATCCTTGTGATTTGTGTACGTTTTATTCTAATAGTTTAAGAAGCAGTTTGCCATCCCCCTTGCCAGTTGGTCACCAGCGGGGTGACTGCCACTGGGTACGCTCTAGGCCCTTCTGTAGGGCAGCAGTGTTGGCTCTTTTTTAGACCAGAGCAGAGACTAGCTGCAGCCTAACAGGCCACGTCACGGTGGTGGCGGGCTGGGAAGAATCTTGGGCCCTGGAAACAGTGCTTGAATCATTCTCTTACAAGCAAAAGAGGAGGGAAGGAGAGTGGAGGAGGGGAAAGCACAGAACTAGATGGGGGGCAGGGGAGAGTGAGAAAAGTGAATTAGAAAAACAGAATACTGTACCTCTTTGTTTCCTGCTAGTCATAGGTCTAAAGCATTTTTTATGTCCCACACAGTGTGACTCTGGGCTTTAGGTGGTATTCTGATCACTGCTAGTCTTTTGTTCAGTGAGTTCCATGCTGGGACCCATTGTTTATTAAAGAAATAACAGGTACGGAGTTTAAGAATGGGAGTAGGTGGCAGACTCCTTCCGACGTCCCTCATCCCCACTCCTGCTGAGGTGTGCCGAGCTCCTGACTGGACTCAGACAGCCGAGCTTCCTACCTTGAATATGAGTTCCTCCTGGAAGCATGCAGCAGGTTTGGCAAACTGTACCAACCCCACAGTGCAAGCATGCGTATGTACATTTTTTTAAATTAACTGACTGATGACATAATTAAACTTTAATATGTGCTTCTTAGAGTACACAGAAAAGAGCGAGCAGAATGAGGGCAAGGGTGTAATCAATGGTAACCACAAGGCACTTGATTTACCTGTGCCCATATAATCTATGTAACTTATTTAAATTCTGATAGACAAATGATTTACTTATTACATCAATTCCTTTTATTGTGACATATTTCACTTAGTAAAGACCAATGGTGTCAGGTGGAAATAAAAAGGTGAACTGATTGATCAAAAATGCCAGAAAAAGAGGCACAGTTTGCTTGTGACAAATCTAGGTTTTCAGAGTTTGTGGATGCTTTCGAAGTGGGTGATTCCTCGTGTTTTGGAGAATGTTGCCAGCAGTCCTTGAAGTGCTAGACTCTCCTGCGCATTCCTGAAGGATTCAGGTTCCAAAAATAGGCTTCCATGTAAACTTTTCAGGAACACATCTGCTGTGAAAAAGATGTTTGTAGCACTGGGACTCCAAACCAAGCATGAAGAAGACACGCCTTAAAATACTTATAAAGGATCAAGAATTCTTCCACGTAAGAAGTAGATAACGGTACAGTGGTCTTGGTCAGGTTTGCACCTGAAGATTGGAGGCTTTTTAAAAAATGCAACCATTTGCATTGCTTGCTAAAAATAAGCCAAAAAGAGTTCAATTTGAAAGATATGCTATGGCAGCTACAATTCAGTTTTAGGTCAAATAGCCAATGGGTTCAACTCAGTGCGAGATGGGGTAAGCCTCATTACGAGTGGGCAGAAGAGGAGGCAGCACAGCAAGTATACATTACCGCCCTTCCAGAACTGACGTGGTCACTTTCCTGTTCACTGAAGGTTTTAATTAGAAATGCATTCTTCACAGATGCTTCATTTTGTTGTATGCTAATTATACACCCTGGCAAAAAAGGCAAAGAGAAGAGCAACAAGAGCCAGGCCCACAGCCACCCTCAATGCACAGTCTTGAAGCAACCTTTGCATTTGCAGCCCAACCTGGGAGCTTGCTGCGCCGTGCTGAGTTGCAGCAGGGGAACGGGACATCAGATTTGGGTGAATCCCAAGCATATTTCTGAATTCCTATAAAGGGAGAAACAGAGTTAAAAATGACTTTATTTGTTGTGATAGCAGTGAAATATAGGTTCCTGAAAGGTGCCACCATGTACTTATTCCTACATGGGCACATTTAAACACATGGCTCAAGTGGCCCCAGGGTGGGTATGAGTTTCAGTAGTTTTCAGAAGAGTCAGAACAAGTTCATGATTTTCCAGACCACATATGACTATAGGAAAGAGAATCAAGGTACAATTTATGTAGAGTAGAGTCACATCACAAATGTGTCTAACTTTTAGGAATACAACCAACCCTACCTACTCAGCAACAAAACAATCACTAAAACCAAAAATCCATGGTGGTCATTTTATTCGGCAAACACATCCCTTAGGACAGAAATTCCCAGCTGCTACAAGAGGACCTGAGTTCCCACTCACCCCATACAGTGCCTGCTGCCTGCCTTGGTGTAACATACAAGTATAATGTCATTTTCTGTGTGAGACTCACAAGAGGTGGAAAACCCAGCTTGGAGAGGGTGCCAGGGCTTAGGACCCAACTGCACTGCTTTTCAGATGGTCTCTGTTCGGGGCTCGTCAGGGGGGAGAGGAGGAGCACCTGGCTGCTCTCAGGTCGGGACTGGTGTTTCAGAGCATCAGCTGGCTCCATTACATGAGACTTTCAGCTTCTACATGCCCTTTAGGATAGATGACTTCTCACATAGCGTTAGATGCCCTGCTGAAACCTGGCATTTTGGAGATGGAGGAAAGGGTGGGTGTGATGGTTAAGCTAGACTGTGTCAATCTGACTGGCTTGAGAGCCAACCAGGGGATTGGTGGAGCATATTTCCAGTGTGTCTGGGTGGGTCATGGAGGCGTGACCTTGAGTACTATGTCTGGTGTCTTGCTCCTTCTCTCTGGCACTGCTTTCTTGTCACCATGAATTAAGCATCTTTGCTCCGTGATGTGCTTCTGCCCTGACATCTCCTTGGAGCCAGGTAACTATGGACTGAAATCTCTCTCACCTTTGACTTATCGATGTCGGGTACCGTGCTTGGCAGGCCGTGCAGCACAGAGCCCCTTTGTGAAAGGAGAAACCCACAGAAGCACAAAATATCCTCGAACAACCCTTTCACTTTGTCTGGTCTTGAAGTGCTCCAACAACCCCTGGTGCACCTCTGGCTTTTGCTGGGAGAAGCCAGAGGTGTATCTTGTGCATGGCAGAAGCACTGGATGGAGTTTCAGCAGGACTGTGGAGGGTGGGCTGAGGGGAGTAGGGAAGAGAATCTGTGGTGGGATTTGGCAATCAACCAGGAGGGAGATAGTAAGGACCTGTATTAGGATGATGGTGCAAGGGACAGAAAGAACAACAGATTTTTTTTTTAATGTAGAATCAACAGGATTTAAATTCTAACGACAGAATAATGAGAAGTACGAAGAATAGGAACTGGGGATATGAAAATAGTGTTTACAGCCCAATTCCACTGTCTTCACATTTACCTGGGAGAGCTGTGGAAACACTGTAGGACACTAATTGCAAAATTAATAAAGCTGTTGGCTACCAGGATAAATCTCTCAACCCCAGAGATACTGTCACACTATTATTTACTTCTGCACTCCTCAGGCTTCTGTGCAACATGCTGCTGTTCTCCCTGTACTCTGAGCCGCACAGCCTGACAGAACAGAGCACCTTCCTTCCCCTAGGTGGACAGTGGCCACGGCAGGTCAGTGGTGCACCCAGACTCGCAGCAGCCCCCACGCGACAGCGCTCTGAGGATGGCTTTCTGTGTGTAATTGTGGAGGTAGGAATGTGCTGGCGACTTTCCACTTTGGTTAAAAATAGTCTCAAGAATAGCACTCACACCTGTATGGCAACTACAGGAGAAAAAGTCCTTCAGGTGAAATGATGGAAGATGTGAAAGTTCCTCAAAAGCAGCAGGTCTAAGTGTGTCAAAGGCAGCCTTGAGCAGCCATCCTGCGTGCAACTTTGCCCTGCTCTGACGGAGGATCTGCTCCCAGGTAGGTGCTACCTTCAAGGCAGCAAGGAACACTATGATAGCTGCCTCCCCCGGTATAGTGCTCATGGCCCGCTGTTGACAGCGAGGAAACGCCTGTGTCCCCACTGTTACCCTGCCCGCTGCCTGTGAGGGAGTGATGAGGGGGCATGGAGCAACTCTGGACTATGTCACACCATCCCAGGTACACATCGCTGGGGGGACAGGGAGCAACTTCACCTGGCTTCAGCTACATCCACACTCGCTCACTCTCAGGCAGGCAGAACAGCTCAAGGAGCAGGGGAAAAAGCCCTGGCCACTGCCCTGCCCCATGGCGCACAGCTAAGGATGTTCAAGGCAATTCTGCTGGGCTCCAGCTGAGGTCCTGCTCCCAGCTGACACCGCCACAGCATCAGCCGAGAGGAACGGCATAGCTCCTGCTACCACTGTGGTTGGGAGAAATCCAGCCCCAGTTCAGACTGCCTGACCTTGGTCCTGTGAAGCTACCACATGATGTGTGATGCCCAAGTGGGTCAGACTGACCTGCACAGGCCTGGCTGAGTCTTTAGTGCGTTCTGAATTTAGCCGGGTTTACAATATATCTACATTTGGCTCCACAAAGCTGCAGCCCAGGTAATACACCTGCATTCTTGGCCTAAAAAAAACACTCCTTTGACATCTGGTGACAGTCTTAAAAAAAAAAAAAAAACCTCTTCCTCTCTTCAGTACATTTGCAATAAAATTTTGCTTAAAATACAGTTACCTGTTGATCCCAGAGTGGCTTATCTGTAGTTGTATTCAACATGGTCATTCTCTTTTTGGGGATTGTTTTCTCTCTCCATCATTTAAACACTTAGCACATTTGAACATTACTGACCCATAAATGGTATTTTAGTATTGAGCCTCCCTCCTATTCTTAGTGGACAAATCTGCATCCCAGAATCAGATGGAAAAACAAAAGTGTGCATTATGTCGCCACAAGAAGCCCACTTCCCTGCCATTCCTGAAGATCAAGGTGGGAATGTGACAACAGATGCAAAGGAAATGTAGCCCGTCTGTCATACTGTGCTGTTTTATTATTTTCACTCTTTCCCAAATCAAGACCATGAGTTTGATGATACTGTTTTTAAATAGGTTTCTCAAATGACAGTAGTAAGTAGCCAGCTAGCTTTGTACATTTCAATTGTCACTAGCACTATGATACTAAAGGAAAAGTAATTTAGAAATGCAAGAAATACCAGGTCTTTCATACTGTCCCAGGGGTTCAAACATGGAAATGTTTGACCACAGCAGAGTTCCACACAGGTAGAAGTAGAGTTCATGAACAGAATACAGAATTTCTGTGATACAATACGAAGTGCTTATAGGTGAACATAAATAGCTAAAAGAAAAGATGAAAGTTGACCTAGATAACACATACAGAGCAATTCTGGTAGCTGACTTCAGAGAAAGACTTACTATGGCCAACAGTCTCAGAAAGTAAACAGCCTCAAAGCTTCCCTAAACCTTTTAAACATTATCAATAGGTTACTGAGCCAAAATAGAATTTTGTTTCTTCAAAATAGGAATTTGAAACAAGGCAGTCTTGCCTTTGTTCGATCAAAACTATGCATGTATTTATTCAGTTAACGGACTAACGGAGGCATTGAGAATTCTACTGGACACCCTGTTAGCCTGCATTAACATGGGCCTCTCCTCTCTTATAAATCTCACTCTTCAAGTTATTTCCAAACCTACTTACTTACTCTTAAACATACTCTAAAATGCTTGTGGTGGTGCATGCCTTTAATTTCAGCACTTGGGAGGCTGAGGCAGGAGGACTGCTGCAAGTTTGAGGCCAGCCTGGGCTACACAGTGAGAACACGTCTCAAGAACCAACCAACCAAGTTCTCCCCCAGAACTCTAATTTTCTATCATATATAGCTCAATGATAGCAAAGCAGGGGGAAAGAAAAAGAATAATATATATAAATATATATACAATAATACATACATATATATATATATATATATATATATATATATAGTCCAGTTCAGAAACTTTTAAGGATTATAATTTGGTATGTTAAAGATAGAGGCAGTTGGGGGCTGAAGGTGCAGCTCGGCAGCACAGTGCTTGCTTAGCACGTGGAAGGCCCTGGGTTTGATCCCTGGCACTACACTCACACACGCGTGGTAAAGGCAGTTGAGATGGTAGCAATATTCTGTCTATTTTCTTCTCTAGTAGTTACACATGCTTTGATGGGAACAGGAAAGAGATGTCTTTAAGTTGAGTCACTTAATGCCATGAGGCACAAATGGGACTGGTTTTAAAAGCAGTTGAGTGCTGGGGATCAGATATCCCAGCTCCATCTGAGGATTCTCAGGCAAATCATTTTACCCTCACTTTGCCTCCATTTCTTCATTTATAAAATGAGATACTGGTAGTTTTTTGCATCATAGTGTTGTTATAATGATGAAATGTTACAAAGTATCCTGAATACTTAAAACTCAATGGATTCCATGGTAGTTTGTGGTCCTAATGGAACATGCAAATGGCCTTGGGTATTCTTGTTGTAAAATTACAAAATCATCATTTGCTGCTCAAATATGATTAACCTACCCACAATATTTCTGTTGCTTACACATAGCATTAGGAAGCACTAGTATAACAGATGAGCACAGGTTTTGAAATCAGACAGATCAAAAACTGAATCCACGTTTAGACAGGCAGGTGACCCTTGGCCAGGTGGCACAAGCTGTCCATGCCTAGTGACTTCTCTGATGCAGGAATAGCAGTTACGTGGTGTTGAAACAGAAACAATGTGCACCGTGGGGGACTGGGGCCCCGCTCTGATTTCGAAGCCATACTCCACAGGCCCCCACGGTACCCATAACCAGTACCAAGATGATGGTGTCAGGTCTGGCGTCCTGTACTATCCTCACAGCACTAACCCACGTGGATGAGACTCCTTGGGCTGTGCAGAGGCGCCTCTCACTCCCTGGGTTAGTGAACGTGAGGGACCATGCAGTGAGCGTTCTGGGAAAGCTCTGACTAAAGCCATCGGCCCCTCTCCTGCCTCCTTGGCACAGACAGAACCTGCTTTAGGAAATCCCCTCTCAGTGACGGACCACCTGGTCATAGGCCTGGCTGTTCTGTGTGTCGGTCTGTTGCTCTCCAGGGCTCCCCAGGGCCTGGCAACCACAGAAGGGCAGTGACTGCTGAGTGGGTACTGGCATTCCTATCTGTTCCTCAGTACTGTATGTTCACATTTTATATTGGTGCAAATATTCCTTCCTTGTGAAATGCTATATACCCGTTACATTTCTTACTAGATTGCCAGGTAAAGGGGACAGTCATACCTCGCCAGTATGACATGGTCTAAATGTAAAATAGGGTTACCAGGATGGGGAAAGTTCACCAATGGAGAAACAGTACAGTATACTGTATTAGTTTTCTAATGCTACTTTAACAAATTATATCAGACCCAGGGTATTAAACAATACAAATGTAAGCCCGGCATTGCGACACACACCTATACTTCCACAACTCTAGAAATCTGAGGTAGGAGGATCCCAAGTTCAAACCTAACCTGGGCAACGAACGAGACCCTGTCTTAAACTAACTACAGAAACAAGGGGGTGGTGGTCTGGAATTATAGCTCAGTGCAAAGGCCTTGGGTTCAACCTCTAGTACCACAAAATGAAAAATTTTAAAAACTCAAATTTTTATTTACAGTGTCAGTCATTTGAAGTTCTAAGAGCAAGGTGTTGGCAGGGCTGCATCCCTCTAGAGGCTCAGCATGAGGATACGTGTCCTTGTCCCTTCGTATTCTAAAGGCTTCCTGCATCCCCTGGGATGTGGCCTTTTCCTCTATCTCCAAGTCAGGAGTATAGACAGGGGCTTTGTGATTTATACTGGATCTGCCAGAATGATCCCAGATAATCTTCCCATCTCAAGATCCTTAACTTAATCACATCTGCAAAGTGATTTTTGCCAAGTTAAGTAACATGCTCGAAAGTTCCAGTGACTAAGACAGGATGTTTTGGGAGTGAGCTTCCTGTGCCTACCATTCATAGTATCTGTAATCCCGAGCTCTCGTCCCCCCCAAGAAGGTGCTCGCTCAGGTAGAGTGAACTAGCTGCACAGGAGCATGCTCTCCAGCGGAGGTCTAGAGCTCTGCGAAGGGGTGCAGGGCATCTCACGGTAGTGTGGTTGGCTGACCAGGAAGCTTCCTGGAGGTAGAAGATGAGGGGCATGCAGCACCCAACCTCTGTTGAGCTATTTCCTTGTGCTGAGCTAACACAGTGCTGAGACCTGAAGGAAGGGGCACCTGAGAGTTAGTTTCCTGATGAATGCTTGCATTTCTACTTGCTCCTTTGCATTCCACATTTGTATTTTCATCTAGTTGCAAGTATCCTTTTCTCGGAAGCTGGACAGGCTCGGGGCTCCAATGGAAGGAAATCATGCCATTAAAAGACCTTTCCAGCAGTTCCTACTTCTCAGTAAAAATACAGATAAACTGCAGTATGGTAAATGGCTGCAGAACAAGAAGCACAAAGGTCCAGCAAGAACAGCAGAGGACAGGTTCTATTGTAAAAAATACTAAGTATTAAAAGTATTATTTCTTACTGTGCCCAGAAAAGCCTGAAGTACTTTCCATGCAATCTCCCCTCTAGACCTCCAAGCTACTCAACGAAGGAGTTAATGGGATAACCCAAATCAACAAATTGTAGGCATAAATGGTTAAGCAGGTGAGAGAGGTGGCTTTAGCCATACTAAGCACACCCTAAAGCAACACATCGGAGATATACTTATAATCCAACACAAGTAAATGAGGAAAAACCAGGCACTGCACGATTATTAAAATGACCCTCAGGATGGAGCTTTCCACCAAATGTGCTTTATATGCCCTCCTTGCTATCGTGGCTTGTGCGGGCAGTGGTGTTATTTCCTGTTTTCCTGCCAAAGGCCATTGCTGGAGAGCCAGCCTCAGGTGATGCAGAGCCACTTCTCACTACCGTCTTGCAGTTCTGAGCCATGAGGAGACTTTGGAAATATGACCTATAGGTGGCATATCGCTGTGTTCTCTCAGAACACACCCACATGCGTGCACATATTAGAGCATGTTGCAAAATGTGTTTTAATGAGGAACAGTTGGTCTGGTTCTGCTCAAATAAAAGGCATCCCTGTAAGACAGTTGCCACCTGTCTTCCCATCTTGCAGTGCAGCTTCTAAATGCATTCTTCTGTCCCCGGCACCTGCAGGGGTTGCCAGGGCCCTGTGAATACACGCTACTTGCCAGTTCCATTCCTTGGTTGACAGACAACCCCATCCCTGTGCTTCGTATCATTACCAGATACCAGGATATACAGGGGATGAAGGGTGCCAAGCTATCTTTCTCCATTATTCTCTCAGACACCTCCCACAGCAGGAGCATTTAATACCACATAAGTAGGATACACAATTATCTCCCAAGTAAAGATGTTAGTATTCTCTAGTTCTTGAAATCTATGTTAAAAAACAGTATTACATGCATAGCCCATTGGCATTATAGGCATACTGGAATATAATATGATCAACAAATTGAAGTTGGGATTAATTAGACATATTCATTTGTTTTTGAAGAACATCTACTTTTTAAAACCTCTGTCACACAGTCACATAGGGAGAGCACACTGTCAGCCTTTCTGTATCATTTTTGGGAATGAGTGGTTTTACATCAGACATTATTCATATGAAGCTTTCCCCTTACTGTGAATGTGTAATTGCTACCAAGTCATTAAAATTATAAGGAAAAACATTTAAACTTGAACTTATACATAAAAATCACTCTAATCTTAGTATCCTGGATGGATTTTTAATCTTATTTTGGTGATAGCAAAGTAAACAGAAGGCTTTGCTAATAAGGCTGATTATAAATTATTAAACTATCTGCTGTATGATCAAATGAATTTCAGATTATATTTGGAATAATTTTGCCTTGACATCCACCAAAGGAATAGATCTGATGTGCCCTGCATGGCCTTGGTGATCCGTCTTTCTGGCCCCCCAACCCTCAGACTTGAATGGCACCAAATGAAAGAAAGATAATCACATCAAAAACCAAACCCCGGCATCTGCTCATCACCTAGTTATTACTTTCTGTGTAAGAAGGATCTGTAAAACTGTATTTCATCTGACTCAAGAGATATGAAAACAATTCTTAAGCTCTGAACTTGTTTTAATGGATTCAAAACACGTCTTATGTGTAAATTTTTCTCATGGCTCACTCAGAGGCACTGTTAAGAGCTTGATGTGCAAACTAACAAGGATGAAGAAAAGACTGTTTGATAGCTCAGACCTCATGATAAATAGGAGTTTATACCAGATCCTGAATAAACATGGTCTGCAGAAAACCTCCTGAAACCAAGTCTGTGACCATTGCAATGAGACGATCTTACAACACACATTACTCAGTGCAGTATTATCAGAAAGCTATGTCCATCATAACTGCACTTTCATCCTGGAAATACAAACGTAAGAAAACGTCTAATGTAAGCATCACTTAATACAAACTGCTGTATCAATCCTCCTACGCCTTCTCAACACTTCACTGTGGGTTTCTAGCTGAATGCCTTCATCTGTAATGTTCTTAATCCTTCCTCAATTTAGCACCAAATGCCCATTCAAATGTACTTACACTTTCCTAATTTTTGGACTCATACATTTAGCTAAGTAAGAGAGGGCACAAGGTAGAAGAATCAGATCTAAAATGAATTGTACAGTGTAAAGACCTTTAAAAACAGTGTGTATTGAGAGAAAGAGATGGGCCTCTTGAGAACCCAATCCGCTGGGTCCCAGTGGCTCCAACCAGAAGACAACTAGTCTGCCTTCTAAGGGACTGTGCAACGGGCGTGGACTCCAGGAAGAGAAACATGCACCTCCCGTATGCCTACTGGAGCGTGGGGTAAGAAGCAAGGACCCTCCCCCCTCCCCGTAAGCAACCTGCTGGTTCGGAGGACCGGCTAAATTGATAGCAACTAAGGTACATACAGCAACTAAATGCTAGTACTGTTTTGTTGATTTTGCAGGCCTGAGGCTGGCAGCCTGAGCATCTCTTTGGAAGATGACAGTAGGCAATATAGCAAATATGGGGGATTCTCTTCTGTCTTGTCTTCGAGGCCCAATATTGTTCTCATTGTTTTGCTTTATTCTGATTAATTTTCTTTTTTTGCTTTATTTTATATTCTGTTTTTATTGGTTTTATTGTGTTTTGTTTTTGGTTTAATTTTGCTATACTTGTTGGAATAGTCAACTATTCTGAAAATAACAAAATATACTATAGTAGCTATTGTTTTCCTAGTATCTTGCTTTGAAATTCTGTACCAGTTCTGCTGCTTTGTTTTGACTGACTTTGTTCTGTTATGTTTTATTGGATTTTACTATCTTTAAAATAAAAAAAAGTATCATTTATATATAACTTCTCTAGATATGTAGCCAAAAAAATAGGTATATATTGTCAGAGGCCTGGCATCTAAGATAGAAATACATTTATTTTTTCCTCAGTGCTAATTTTTCTCCATAGAGAAGCCACACAGAGAAAGTTCTCCTAGTAGCTACCCTTAAGAAAATTATTTAATGGGTTAAGGTTTGGAAATTACTCGAGAATGTGTCACACAAGGCTCATTCTCATGAAATATCAGTCACAAATGTATGGGCACACACACCGCATACCTTAACATAGAGAAGGAAGCAACAGGCACACCTAGGACTACGGGACCTGCAGGGTTCACAACAGTGGCAGGCACCTGAAGTCAAGCAGCTGAACAAATGAAAGCTGTTTCACAGGTGTAACAAACTAAAAAAAGAAATGTCAACTGGGTTAAGATGCTTTACTGATGATGAAGTTCATTCAATAATCTCTTAAACCACAACCGAAACTATTCTCATTCCATTGAAGTGCCCACAGGAAGTGGTAAATGAGGATGTTGATAAACATAACAATTGGGTGTATTGAATTTAATGTTTAGGTAATCAGTTCAACTCAGAATAATCACTCATAAGAGTTTCCTTCCAAGTAGGTAACCAGGAGATGATAGGCTTGTATTTTAAATGAAAAAGAAGCCATGTGTGATGCTACCTGTTATTGTAATGTCACCCTTTTATAAGGTTTAAGTGTCATTTTCAATGATACTAGAAATACGGTTTTAGCATGACTGAGCTCCACGACCTGCATAAAATGATTAAAGGAGATGTCAGGTGCTTTTTCCTGTCTCAGAGTGATGAGCTAACATGTAAGATGCTTCCTTCAGATCACCATGATCGTTACTCAGCTTGGAAAATGCTGATAAGCTAGTTAAGAAAAGTTACACTAAACTACACTACTGTAATTATACTACACTCAACCATTGGAAGAAAGTTCACACCTCTACCTGTTTTCCTATCACTTTCAAAGTTCCACTATGTGTTTTTCTAATAATGCCCATTCTTCCTGTTTCTGTTTTGATAATAGTTTTTAATAAAAGCAAAAAAATACTACCCCTATTAAAAGTCACTTGAAATAATTGGGAAAATACTAGCAATAAAAACTTAGTAGGCCACGTCAAAGATGGCCCCTGATGGTCTTTGCCTCCCTGTATTCAGACCCTTGGGTACTACCTCCCCTTTGACTATGTGCTGAACCTACAGACGTGTTTTTAATTATACCTGACAAAAATGATGGGATGCCACTTCTGAATTTATGTTCCAAAAAACCCTAGCTTTCACCTTCAGCCTCTGTTTGCTGGATCTGAGGGCAGCTTCTGCCACGCTGAGAGCTGCTCTGGGCGGAAGCCCAAATGAGAAGGGTCTGAGGGAGTCCTGACTGAACACAGCAAAGGACTGAGGCCTCCTTGTAACAATCCCAAGAAGTGGAATCATGTCAATCCAAGAGTGAGTTTAGGAGCAGGGCCTCCTGGGTAGAGCCCTCAGGTGAGGCTGCCTCCCTGGTGGCAGCTGGCTGAGAGAGATTGTGGCAGAGACGCTTCTGTGAGAGCACCTGGATTCTGACCCACAGAAACTGACGTGGTGGTGATCATGGTTTTGAATGACCACATTATGAGACAATTTATTACATGGCAAAAGATAATTAACACAACAAGATGCCAGGTAGAGGGCTAAAAACTTATGTATATGGAAACTTGGTTCATAAGAGCTATTGTAGCCCAATGGGGAAAATGGACTTTCAATAATATTTTCTGGAACACCTGGCGATATCACATAAAGCACTAAAATTTAATCCCTACCTACCACGCTTCAAAATCATCTCCATCTGGATTAAATACTTACCTGGCAAAGGCAAAACTGGAAACATTTTAGAGTGTGGGAAGGAAGAATTTCTAATCCACTAGGTAGGGATACACTTAAGTCTCAAAAATATATGGAATTCTAAAAAGCACCAAAGGGAGGTTAAGACAAGCCAAAAATTGGGAAAAGATGCTTGTTTTGCTTACAGCTGACTTTATACCAGAAAAATCAGAACAAATGGAGAGAGGGCAGATCCAGGGCAACCAAGAAAAAGCTAGTGTGAGGGGAGTCACTGAGGCAAATCCAGAAATCAGCAAGGAAGTGATAGGAACCCTAAACAGCATGCAGAATCGGGAAGGTAACCCTAGAGAAAACACGAAAGGCAATTCCAAACCCAGCAGCCGGGTGTGTGTCGGGGACGGGTGGAGGCGGTGGCAGTCTATTCACATCGCTAGAAAGCAGTAAGCAGAAAGGACAAGCATCAGCCTTACTGTGCTAATGGCGGGGAATCCCACAGTCCTCACAAGCTTTAAACCCACTTTAGGAGCTGGCTGGTCTCAGTGTGATGCTCAAGGAAGGAACCCATACTGGGAACTCCCTAGCTCTCAGAAGCTAAGCTGCTGCAATAGCTACTGCTAGGCACCATCATGTTTTAGGGGCTAGCAACTGGCTCCCCAAGCCATAAGGCTTGGGCACACCTCACAGGATGAATAAGCCTCTCAGTGCCCTGTAGCTTCAGGATCAATGGCTGCCATAGCCAAAGCCCAACTCCCACCCATACTTGCTCTGTGAGAACTAGAGAAAGTCTCCTCCCAATGATATGGGGTTGAAAAACTGGCTACTGGTATAAAAAGCCCCAGCATCACTTGTACCTGAGCCACTGGTTCTGGGGAAGGTTCCATCTACATCCTGGATCTCTAGGACTCTGGCCATCAGTGCACCATCCTGGCACTGGTTGCATTCACCTGGCAGCAAATAGAGATGGTTTCTTTCCAGGTTACATACAGGTTTTGGACTGCAGCCCTGGTGCAAAAAGACCAAGTAGCATGTGTGCCTGACCTTGGAACCTAGAGAAGGTATCATTGGGTTCCTGGAACTCTGAGAAAGTGGCAAAGAGTGTTTAAAGTCCTGGCATCCTCTTAAGCTGCCCCAAAGGAAGATCTTCTTTGCATTCCACAGCCTCAGCCTCAGCCTCACCTGTGCTCATCCCATGGGACCTTAAGAAGGGCTTCTGCTGTAGTAGTTGGTGCCACAGGCTAACGCATCTACCCATGTTCATCCCCAGGGACCTGAGCTCTGGGACCGTAGCCACTGGTGCCACAACCCCTGGTATCATCTGTGTTCACTGTACTTCTTTACCACTGAGACAATGGCATCAGTTCTTGGCCCTGTGGAGCCTGAAGACTGGTCCTGTACAACATCATACAGCCACTTTCATAAATTGCTGCACTCTTACAACCAAAGAACTCACAACACTGAGCAATTCACTTGAACTCACTTATAATGGAAGCACCTACCTACCTGACACCTCATATCCTATCTAAACAATGAAAACTATCTTTTCTTAAAAAAATTGTCTATAAAATTTGAAGAAGAGATTGCTAACACCAGATGTGTAGACATACTAATGTAAAGGCAAAAGAAAAATAAAAGGCAATCCAAAGAAACATGATAGTACTGCAGAAAGAGGTTGCCTTCTGAAGGAAACCTATGAAATTGTGGAAAAAGAATTAAAAATAATCCTATGGAAACTCAGTGAGATGTAAGGGAATAAAGGCAAAAATATAAAGAAATGAGAAAAAAAAACAATTCAGGATAGAAATAATAAATTCATCAGAAATAGAAATAATAAAGAGCCAGTCAGAAGTCATGAAATTAAAAACTTTGATCCATGAAATAAAAAAGTCTAATTGAGATCTTTGACAACAGATTAGAACAAGCAAAAGAATCTCTGAACTCACAGATCTTTTGAGTTAATCTAGTCAGACAAGAGGGCAAAAAGAGGACAGAAGCGAAATAATACTGAAGAAAGTCTATAAAGCATAATTGGAAGACACCAGTAACTGAGCAAATATTCACATTATAGAAATTCTAGAAGAAAAGGGGAAAGGTGTTAAAAGCCTATTTTGTAAAATAACAGCTAAAAATTTCCCAAATCTTCAGAAAGGTACATTCATACAACAGAAAATCAAAGGGCTGCAAGTGGAATCAACAAAAAAGACCTTCACCAAGGCATATATACATCAAAATGTCAAAAGTACAAGACAGAATTCTAAAAACAGCAAAAATGTCAACACATATATATGGGAATGCCCATTAAAATTACAGATTTCTCAGAAGTGGGATGATATATTCAGAGTCTTGAAAGGAAAAACTGCCAAACAAACATGGCACACCCAGCCACATTTCATTACATTAAATGAAATAAACCAGACAGAAAATAGCACATGATGACTTGTGATAAGAATGGAGCAGAAGAGGAAGGTAGGGAAGTTAAGGGGCAATAACACACAGACAGGATGAGTTAGTTCTTGTTTTCTATAGCACAGTGGGTAATTATTGGTTAAAATAACCTGATATATTTCAAAATGACTAGAAGAGTACTAAATTGCCAGCAAAAAGATGATGAGAATGATGTAGAAGATAAAGATATGAGGCAGAAGTAGAGAAATGCTTATTACACTTATTTGATTTTTACACATTGTATACATGCATTGGATTACCACAGCATGCCCCATAGAGATGTCTAAATACTCTATCACAAAAGAGAAAAATCCTAAACATGAGTAAGAAGATTGAAATCCAATAGAAATAAATGAGAAAAAGACTTAGCATATTCTTTACTGAAGAGGAAATAAATGCACACATCAAGGAACCAATAAAGCAATTAAAAATGCTCAGCGTCACTTGTAATTAGGGAAACACAAGTTAAAAACACAATGAGGAACCAATTCACCCACATCAGGTCGGCAAAAGTTCAAAGCCTAACCCAATCAAGCATTGTGAGAATGTGGAGGGCCAGAACACTACCCTTCTGCTGGCATCCAACTATATAAGCGCTTTGGGAGACATCATACGGGGGCATCTTGTACAGTGGAAGTTGTGCATACTGGAAAATCCTGCAGTTCCACTCTTAGGTGTTTCATCTAGACTGGAGAAACCATTAGAGATAGGCCAACCTCAAGTCCCCTCAGGGTTTATGTGCTGTAATTAGAAGCCCAAGCAGGGCTTGCAGTAGTGATAGGGATGAGGGGGACTGGTCAAAGGTAGAAAAAGTGGGCCCAGGATGTGGACTCAAGACCCAGGGGCCAGGCTGCCTGAGAACAAGAATCCTCCAAGGGCCCCGCTCCTCCCAAACCTACCTTTTCCTCTTCAGAACTTTTCCTTTGCCAGCTCTCAATTCTTAAACTGTTTGCCACCAAAACCTCCACTTATTTTTTTTTTAAACAATGACTGGCCAATATAGGAAAGGGATGAGCCATAAACAGCCATTTGACTGCCAATACACACGTTCTCACTTCTTACTTGGGAAGTCTGTGTCTCCAGCACATCTCTTTCCTTGCTATGCAGACAGACAGTCAATCTGGGTCCCTCCTGGAATGACTGTAGAGCAATCCCTGACTCTAAAGTGCTTGCTAAATGGCACCAGACACTTGGTGTGAGCAGGCAATAAACACTGCCGTGGTGATAAGGCTGGATGAATCTACTGCTGCAGCACAGCCTAACTGATCTTGGACTAACACATGTAGCAAGGCTAATGTGTTAGGAATGAATTGTGTTTGACTTTAAAACCCGAAGCCCCAGTCTTCATACTGAACATTATTTCCCTCTGGCCTCCGAATGCCCATAACTGCTTATCGAGGCACAAAAAGTCAGATATATTCCTGTGCATTCTGCCACTTGAATTCTGTTCCATTCACAGTGAGAAAAACTTCTTTCTTCACTTACCTGATTAAGTCCTTCTTACTCTCAAGGCTCAATTCTAACCCTACCACATCCACAAACCGCTCTGTGATGGAAACTGTTTAAATATTCTCTCTACATTGATAGTTCCCTATCTTGTAAATTCTACCTTACCAATATAGATTCTGAGAAAACACTTCCCAGCCTTTCCTGTCCCCAAAGTGCAAACACAAGACCCAGGTCCCAGTCAGGCACTGATTAGGAAGCAGGAGGAAGCAGACAGGGGATGGGGCCCCGTCTTGGTGGGACAGATGCGATGCCTCTTACCAGCAGCAGCCCCTGTGTGGGTCGGGGTGTGGTTTCTGGAAAATTCAGCAAAGATTCAGCTTCCTGCTCTTCCAAGGATTCACAAACTGTCTAGCAACCCTTTGTAAGCCCTTTCCTGTTGTCTTTAAAGAACATTTCCTGGTATCTCTTCAGAAGCCTTCCACTCCTTATAGTCTGATACCACTCATAGTTAGAATATAGTACACACCTACTTCGACCATTTGGGCTATTATAAAAAATGCACAGCTTTTGAACAACAGAAATTAATTTCTCATGATTTTAGAGCCTGAGAAGTTTTAAGATCAAGATGCTGTGAGGATTGGTGTCTGGGGAGGTGTTACTTCTGGCTCATACAGAGTGCCTTTTTGCTGTGTTCTCCTATGGTTGAAAGGGTAAAGGCTGCTCCAAGGCCCTCAATCCCAATCACGGGTGTTCTGCCCTTGTAACCTAATCTCCCCAAGTCCCTACCTCCTCAGCCTATCACCTGAATTCTGTGGAGATAAGAACATCTATAACATAGCAAATATATTCTCTTCCCAACTACACTTTAATCTCCTTGAGGGCAGAATCACATCTTGAGACTTCTGTATCCCATACAGTGCTTGACACAGCACTGGGTCTCTTTAGGACTTCACAGGGTGATTACATAATTTATCATCCAAACCAGTACCTTTTGTGGAGTGGAAAAAGGCACAAACCATGGAGATCACATAATTTATCATCCAAATCAGTACCTTTTGGGGAGTGGAAAAAGGCACAAACCACAACAGTCCCAGACAAATTGAGACACAGGGTCATACTTGGTCCTGATAACAGTAAAAAAGCAAAGACATTTGAAGGAGAAGTGAAGTCAAAATGAAGGCACTAAAAGTAATTCTGGACACCTGGCCCTGCTGCCATGGGAGGTAATGTTCTGCTGAAGTCTGCAGGGACAGGAAGGACTCTGATGACCTTTGAGGTTCAGCTGCTGCTAACAGTTTTGATTCTCAGAAGGAAAAACTTTTCATCTGACACTGTCATGAACAATATCTCTTAGTAGATTCACTTTAGATTTGGTAAAAAATTACCCATTAAATTATGCTTTCATCACAAAAGCAATTATGTCCTACAAGGCAGCTAGGGTACTTCCTGAAGGGCCTTCTGCTCACCTGACGGTTCCCACAGGTTCACAGCAGAACAGCAGTACCAACAGAACAGACAGCCCAAAATCTCAAAGGCCACAACTGCCTTCATTATTTCTATCTCC
Organism: Dasyprocta punctata; assembly: GCA_004363535.1. Lineage (NCBI taxonomy): Eukaryota > Metazoa > Chordata > Mammalia > Rodentia > Dasyproctidae > Dasyprocta > Dasyprocta punctata. The sequence goes on along the minus strand of RJWM01003619.1, from coordinate 12,229 downwards.
AGTACTGAGTCCAGTGCCCAGGTCACATTATGCTCAATGAAAATGGGAACATATGAGTATAAAAAAGCCAAACATGACCTGCGTGGGTGACTCAGGCTCAGGGGTCTGAATCTTTGCTCTTGCTCTCAGCCTTCCTTGCACTGGGAGTCTGCCAGAGACTATCTCAAGCCCACTGCTCCTGTGTCTCTAGTTTCACGGGGCAGGGGGTGGGGACCCACTGGGGCGGGGGGTTGTGTCTGCCCAGTTACACCTTGTGAGACTTCTTTGTGAGTGTGCACAGCAGCATAGAGAACAGTGTTCAGCTGCCCTAGACGAGGCTTGAGTAACAAACCAGAGCATCACACAATCCCTCAGTATTAAGTACATAGTAGAGGCTCACTAAACGGTAGCTATCATTATCAAAGCACGATTAGTTCCTTGATGCATGCAATTCCACCTTGCCATGCCCCAGCTATAACCCTCAGGAGGAGGAAAATTATCATCAGTGATTGCACAATTAGTGATGCAGGTAAAATGAAAGCTAATTGTTTACCATCAGCTCACTCTGATGATACTTTGGACCGTACTCAAATTGGTACACAGAAGGTATTGTACACATGCTAAACACAGTTTGCACTGACATAATCACACTAGTTCAGCAGCAATCTCCAATAACACACGGCTTGACAGTAGTGAATAAAAGCTATGTATCTAGACTCTGGAACTCAATCATGTCCTAAATATCTACAAAAGAAATTAATTAGATGCAATATGAAAGAAATGCATACAATATTAAATGCATGATGGTTTAATTGTTTGTGACACCAATTTAATATATGGGCAATAAAGAATTCAGTCTTTTATAAAGTTTAAAAAGAAAATAAGAACGGGAAAAACTTCTTGGGATTGGAGCCAATATCTTGGGGGTGGGAGGAAAATAGGAAGGAACACACCCTCATTTGCCTCTAACACGGTTAGCTGATCTGTTTGAAATTAGATCCACTTGCAACTGTTTTAACTTAATTATTAAGCCATTTCTTAACCTCATGAATGCAGTTTTCATGTGCTTTCAAATCTGGCCCTGAACTAATAGACCCTTCCCCTTCAGTGGTTTTGGAAATGAATGTTAGATGGAGAGGAAAGCATTTTAACAGTGTTTTTCTAAGGGCCAAAGCTCTGAAAATACAGTATAGTTTATACATAAAATTCAGTACACCTGAATGTCCTGCTGGCCTTTTGTCTGGAAATGAGGGAAACTATGCCACCCTTTAAAACCTCTGCTTCCTTTCCAGGCACAGCTCACTGTACTGCCGCCGAGCTATCTGACCATTCAATTGAATCCATTACTAGGATCAAAGTCCCAATAGATGGGAAACAGGTGGCAGGCAGGCACCCTGGGGCTACTTCCCTTAACTTGTGAGCAGCAACATGGAAGGGCCAAGTTTCCATTCTAGAATATTCTCCCTTAAAAAGGGAAATAGCAAGAGGAAGAAATGCCTGTTCGCAAGACCAGCCAATGTTATAAGATTGCAACAGAATCTCTGTTAAGTTCTCACTCATTATGTGGAGGAACCTCATCATTTGGTCAGGCCTCACCTGCCACTCTGCGAGAAATCCATGGCTGAATATATTTAAAAAGATAAAATATGTGCAAGATTTACCTTCACCAATTAAAGTAAAATAATGTCTTAGCATGTATCCCAAATATTATTAATAATGACACAGGAACAGTAGCCAGCATTTATTGACTATGGAACTGTTTTCAAGTCTATCCCGGAAAGCAGGTACTCTCACAGAGGAGAGGACTGAGAGGCAGAGAGATCAACTCTCTCCAAGATCATGTGCTTTCTAAGTGGTAGAACAAAGACTCAAACCCACGTAAGGAGAATTCAGAATTCCTGTTCCTAGGTGCTACATTATACTGTATAGTGAAAAAAATGGAACCTAAGTTCTTTAAAAAGTTAGAAAAATAAAAGCTAGGAATTTGTGCTTGTTAAGCTACTGTTATTGAGCCCTTTCATCACATATTTAATATACCTAGTAGGAGTTAGGCATTTAGTCTAACCTATCCCATTTTAATTTAGGGATAGATTATATTTAATGATAAACAGTGAATCAGTTGTCATCTCCATTTTGCCCACACTGTGATTCATGGAAGTAAGCTGTACAAAATCATGGTAATGTGAACCCAAATGTGATAGACTCCAAATGTTTGCTTTGTCTTTCCCAAAGTCACTCTACTTTTCTTTAAAGTGATTCATTACTCCTAGGAATGAATCATGAAGAGAAAAATCTTTTCAAGAAACTGGCTATTTATAAGTTTATTGTTAGGAAGAAAATGTTCTTTTTTCCTATCTTCTACTGGACACAGAACAACTCTGACTTCTTAAGTATCGATCTGAGAAATGGTAAGATTCTATGATTTGTTATAAAATGGCCCACACAAGGAGAAAGAACCCAGCAGTACAACTAGTTAGCCTCTAATGAGACACACCTATGTTCATATTCTGTCTATAGCTAACACGTCATTCTAATACCATCTTTGAACACACACTGAAGATGATTAATACTGTCCATCCCCTCTTTGTATCCAATATAAGCTTATTCTGGTATATAAAAAGTAAACTACACTCCAGAAGTTATCAAATAAACCTCCTGCAGTTGAAAAAGGAAAATCATAGGACCTGGGTTTAAAATGCAGGCTTGACTCATATCCTTCAGGGTGGCTGCTATCAAAAAAACAGAAAATAAATGTTGATGAGGATATGGAGAAATTGGAAACCTTGGGCACAGTTGGTGGAAAAGTAAAATGGTATAAATTGTCTGGATAACTGTATGGCAGTTCCTCAAAAAAATTAAAAACAGTTACAAAGAATTGAAAGAGACATTTGTGTGTAGCAAGCATTATTCATGATACTCCAAATGTAGAAACAAACCAGAAGTCCATTGACAGATGAATGGGTAAGTGAAATGCAGTTTACACATACACTGGAATACTATTTAGCCTTCAAGAGAAGGGAAATTTTGACACATACTATAATATGAATGAAACTGGAGAACATTATATAGAGTAAAATAAGGTCACAAAAATACATACTATAGTTCCACTTATCTGCGGCAGTCAAATTCAGAGACAAAAAGTAGATTAGAAGTTCCCAGGGGGCTGGCAGAGTGGTGAATAAAGAGTTACTACTTAATGACTCAGAGTTCAGTTTACAAGATGAGAATTACAGAGACTGGTAGTGTAGCAATATGAAGGTATGTAACATTACTGAATATACACTCAAACTACTTACAAGGGTAAATTTTATGTTATGCATATTTTACCCACAATTAAAAGACAGTAATAGGCCAGAGTGTGGTGGTCCAAGTCTGTAATATCAGCTACTTTTGAAGTTGAGGCAGGAGGATCAGTTGAGCCCAGGAGTTTGAGGCTAGCCTAGGTAAAACGATGAGATCAGGTCTCAAAATTTTAAAAAAGGGTTGTAGCACTGCAGTAAAGCACTTGCCAAGCTATGAGGCCCTGAGTTCATTCCCAGTACAAAACAAACTAGAAACACAGGTTTGAAAGTTGGTAAGATCTGTATGTAACTTTCAGCTTGTCTTTCTCACCTTTAATTTTGTAATTCTGGGTAAGATTTTTACTGCGCCTGATGCTCATGTCCCTCAGGGATGAAATCAGGATAATGATAGTAATTCTTCACAGGTTTAAGGATGACATGATTAAGGTATATAAGCTACTGAGCACAGTAGCAGGCTGTATTGGGTATGCTATGTCCCCCCAAGTCCTCATACTTTTGATAGGGCTGAGTCTAGTGCTTGTGTTCAGTTTGTTGTCGAGCGCTGGGATTGGCAATGTGAGTGCTGCACACGCCCAGGGGTGGAGCTGAGATACAGTGTAAGGGAGGGCTGGTCTTCCTCTTGCACTTCCGTGCTTCCGCCTTCTCTCTCTCCAGCCATGGCTTGTGGCTGCCATGAATGGCAGCCCCACCACGCCATGCTTCCTTGGAGTTAACTAAGTATGGACTGAAACTCTTGAGAAATTGTAAGAAATAAACGTTTCCTCCCCTAATTTTGGGCGTCAGGTATTTTGTCTCAGCAGCGAGTGAAAAGTAACTATGACACAGGCCCATCAAAAGTCCTCAGTAAATGTTGGCTTTGGGTCATAGCAGTAGGTGTGGAGTAGTTAGCCAGTGGCACTTACAGATAATAATTTTGAGATTTGATAATGTATTATGATTATATTTTTTAAAGGAATTTTCAACTTAGAGATATTTACTGTATGTTTCTAGATGAAATAAAATGATAAATGGGATTTCATTACATGTAATCAGGATAGAGAATACAGCAGGAGATGAGAACATGGATAACACAGACTAGCCATGAGCTGACAATTGCTAAAGGATGTAAGAGGTATGTGGGATGATTTTACTCTATTTTTGTGTGTTTGACAATTTCCACAAATAGATGTCCATAATAGAGTTCAAACCACAACCAAAACCAGATCCCAATCTTTGATCATTTTTTATACTATTGAGTGGATATGGATTTAGTACAGGTGACAGTAGGTCTATCTTCCCATATCTCTTCTTCAGATAGAATGACTGAACTGCATAGCAATTTTCCATAGAGATTTCAGCTGCAGGAAAAGATCATTGTGATAAACAGGTGATTACAAAATTAGGCTACATCTCAGTGCCTGGTAGAAATATCAACCAATGCTCTTAAGATCTTAAAACTGTTTTATGCAAGTTTTTTGCTCCCTCTGGCCCTCTTTCACTGCACACAAACACACACACACCCCTTGCCCCTTGCCCTGCTGAAGAGTCATTAATACACACAGATATACACAGATAGGAGACAGTCTCCATCATCCAAAGAGATGCTCAACTGCATTTTCTGAAGTCAGTACAGGGAGGACATAGTGTTACCGCATGAAAACATTCAAATCGCTTTTATGAATAGCACACACGCCTCCCTGGAATAGTGGTCTCATGTTTCAGTGTGTATCAGTGTCAGCCCAGAACCTGTTGAAGCCCCACTGAGTCCTTCTCTGACTCAGGAGGCCGGGGGGACGCTGAAAATGTGCATTTTTCGTGAGTTCCCAGATAATGATGACAGTACCGAGCAAGGGATCACACTCCAGGGTGAACATCCATATGAATCTGTGTATTCCCTGCTCTCCTTATCCCGCCTCCCATCCTAAGTACAAAGATCCCTGACAGGACCCACAGAAAAGCTCATGATCTATACTTCCTTTTATTGACACTTAAGCCTTGGAGCTTCAGGATGCCTTCAATTGAATATCACATAATCTTTTGTTGAAATTAATTATATTTACTTAAATTTGGAGGTGATATTTTCGCTCCCATCTTCCCTAAAAATAATCAGGTAATTTTGTCTCTCTTTCCTGTTCTCTCCTCCTTTTCCTCCTTTCTTCTAATCCAACTGAAGAAAGGAACAGTGATACTCATACAAAGATGTCTCTACATGCCTTTTTCATAAGATTGTAATTTCTTAGAGGACAGTAATCTTTTCACATTATTACAGTTTTCCACTATGTTATGGGCATCTGCTTATTATTATTTGAAGATAACAAGGCCTGATTTCTATTACTATTTATGTCATTATAAGTTCTGCCACAGGGTAGACACTTGGTTCATTTTTGTCAAATGAAATATTTCACTCACTGAATCTCGGAGCTAGAAAGTTCCTTAATGACCACATTCACAATCATTTTACACGTGAGTCAGCCAAGGTTTGGGGAACCTAATGACACACACAGAGCCAGCAAATCTGTCACTAAAAGAACCAGAATCCTGTAATCCAGCCCTCCTGTTTCCTAACTTGGACTTCCTCCCTTGGCTGCTGTTTCCTCGCCAGTGTTACTGAAAGGAGTAAGCAGGGCCTCAAGTGAGACTGAGGAAGTCCAAAGCACAGGGCTCATGGCTCAAAGGATTAGCCCCACAATCTCAGGAAATGCACTAATTACAGGAAAAAATTGTAACACATTGTTTTGCTGTAGATACTTCGGGCTTTCTAGATTTCTTTGTAACCTATATAGGAGGAGTTGATATTCTAGAAAAACTCAGGAAATGCCTAGAGAACTCAGAAGTTCTGATCAATGAATGTAAAGATGTCATAGAGCTAAGATTAACAATATCAGCAGGAATGAAAATGGGGAAAGGGGATTTCGAGGAGGGAAAGAAGGAAGCAGGAGGGAAGGAGATTAAAAAAAGAAAGAAAGAAAAAGCCAAGCTATATTATGCATATGCACCCACTCCAAGATGATGGTAAACTGCGTGTACTGCAAACATGCATTTACTTACCAAATACATACATAAATAAACAAATACATTTGGATGAGATTGGTTCTGTGCCACTGAAATGATCACTCTAATAGAGAAACACCTTCACCCCTGCCAAATGCAACACCTAACGGGGTCCAATCATTAACAACGACAACAAAAAAGAGAACATGTCAGTATGAGATAGTGTTCAGAGTGGGTTATTTTTAGATTCATGAAATGGGAAGGAACCATTGAGGACTTTGCTCCAGGAGTGATGCTAAGTGGTTTACTTGCACCAGGGAAGGTGTTCCTCCTGTCCACACTGTGAGACACTCATGGTCATTCCCAGCTCACAGACACAACTAAAGCCTTGAGGAGTTATGTGCCTGGTGAGTTCAACAATCCAGATGAACACCCAGGTCTATCTGACCCCAGGCCACACTGCTGCATCCCTATGGAGTTAAACTGATTTCTCCTTTTGTAAGTTCCAGCACCTGTACCCACTGTCAGAGAGCTCAAAGCCTCTTGACCACACCCTCTATTATCCACTTTAAAATCCTGCAAAACAAAGTTTTCTCTTTCTGTTCAATTCAGTTTGGTTCTATTGTCAGCAAAACTATGTATAATATTAGGACAAATTCACTAATGAGGCCTTTTGGTCCTGCTAGGTTTGGCCTATCTTTAAAAACATTGAAAAATAACATTGAAGAATAACACTGAAGAATAAAAGCCATGTTCTCCTATTTATAGGAAATTGCAATTGGTGGTAAAAGAATTGCCTGATGTTTTCCTGAATGCACATATACAGATCCATGTTTCTAACCCTTTAGCATCATGCATACCATGAGTCTTTCCAGCAGCCAGGCATGGTAATGCATACCTGTAATCTCACCTACTTGAGAGGCTACAACAGGTGGTTCACAAATTCATAGGTCAACCTGGGCAACTTAGTGAGATCTTGTCTCAAAATAAAAATTTTAAAAGGCTGGGGACACAGCTCAGCATGGAGGACTTGCCTAGCAAGCATAAAGCCCTGGATCCAGTCCCTAGTACTTTAAAAACAGAGAATGAGTGAGTGAGAGCTAGCTTCTATTTCTAAAAGCCCAGGTGGGCCCAGCAGTCACCTGACCTTCCTCCTTCTTACCTGGGACCCATGGGCCAACCCACACATTGTAATGCAAGTGGTAGAACTGATGACCCTATTTTCTAAGTTGGAATGAGGGAAGGGACAGTAGAAAAGTCTGCCTAACAGAATTTAAGTGAGGTTGAGCTTTCAGAAAGGAATACTATAGTTAGCGAACTAGTAGAAAAATGCTACCTCTCTTTACTTATGCATTATTAATGGTGATGTTTCAGAACACTATTCTCTTCAGTAGGTGCCCACAAAGGCAGGACCTTTGAAATGGCAATTTGCCATTTGATGTGAAATCCTTTTCACCTTGACAATTTAGAATCAGTCACCTTCCTTGAAAAATTTCAAAAACATTAGCTAAAATAACAAAAGCCAAATCTCTAGTAATAAAACTTAATTGTTAGATTACTATTCCCTCCAGGTCATCCATCCCAGCTTTCAGATAAGATTTTTCTTTTTTTTAAAAAAGAGCAAACATTAATGGGCATGCTTTTTGAATTTTAGCAGGATGACACTCTCAAGGATTTGACAAAAGCTAGACCTTCCACTATGGTCAGATGCTTCACACACACTTGTCACGCTCAGGAGAGGCGCCACTCCTGCTGGACAGAGTGGAGCGCCGCAATCAGCAGGGATACAGATAAACAGTGCCCTCTTTGTCACTATTCCCAAAGTAAAGCCAGAGTTCCTTTATTTTAATTAACATGCCCTTGTGATTCATCTAAGGAAAAAGCTATACACAGATTAAAACAATTCTGGAATTACACGGTCAGATGAATAGCAGTTATCTCTTTTTCTGTATGTGAAGTCATTGCTATATACTTTTTTTTGGAGCGCTTAACAATTGTGTTGGGGAAAGGACATCAAATGATGCTTAGAAATGTGATACACATTTTCATTTCACACTCCATCAGCTTTTACAACTGTAGCTCAATGAAATGTAAGAGAGAGCTTGGCAAACAGCCATATTTACCAAGGTATAAAATAGGGGTCAGGTTACTTTTTTATAGAAAGAAAAAATGTTTAATTTTCACTCCATACAACTGAAGTAGATATCCAGCTAACACCCTAGTGAAAGGCACCATAACTGTATATGTGGCATGGTTTAGTGCCTGTTCAGCTCTAAGGTTTTACTACGTTATAAACAGTTCTGCAGGCAGGAAAACACTCCTTTCCTTGTCCCCTTACACTTGGTGTCTATGGATATAGAAACATACTGGATCAGATCATCTTCAGTTAAATCTTTTACCTGCATATAATGGCTTTTATCCTTTGCATCTAGCTTGCAGGCAAAAACAGCTTATTTCCTTTATAGGCAGAAGAGCAAAGCTATAGGCATCAGCAAAAATGCATCTTTCTAATTCAGATTTCAATCTGTCAGAAAGGATTAAAGCCTCATGCATACATAAAAAGGGAACTATAAATGATAACGGAAGTATGGTCTGGAATCCTTGTGCCTTCACAGCTGCTGTTTTATTGCCAGAGAGGAAAGCATCTTTTACTTACCTTTGTTAAACCTGAGACTTCTCCCTTTGCTAATGGTTTGCTGATGGATGGCGTGTATACTTTGGCGTCCGATACTGGCTGCCCTTTCATAAAATGTTTTCCTGATTCATAAATGTCCACCTCAACCATTTTCCCCATGAATGAAGGGTTCTTTGGCACTAAAACCTTAAAAAAAATCAGAAATCCTAATTTCTTAAAATGATCTTTAATTTTAGATTTACAGAATTATTTGACAAGGGCAGTACAGAGAGTTCTTACATGCCTCACGTCCAGTTCCCCCTTATTGTTAATATCTTACATTTCTATGGTATACTTGTCATAGCGTATAAACCAAAACTGATATACTACTATTAACTGAGGTCTATATGTGATTCAGATTTCTCAGTTTGTCCTTAAAATGTCTTTTCTTCGGGGCTTCTCCTAGAAATGCCCTTCTATTACCAGACGCTGGGAAGTCCTCAGCAGTCACCCAGCCTCTTTTGAATGGGGCCTTTGATATTCTGCTCGTGGCTGCCCCATGCAATGAAGAAAACTGAGACAGGAATTATGAAAGTCTTTTTCTTTTCTACTTTCCAACTTAGCTGTTGTAATGGTTTGAGGAGACTCTTCAAATGAAACCTGCATCTGAGTGTGCATGTGTGTACTCGTGCATGCGCAAATGCATATGTTTCAGGGGAAGAGGAAGAATATTTAAAAGCAATAAAACAACTCATTGGTGTTCAGCACTACATGACTCCCCTGGTTAATGACTGCCGTTCATTTCTTTGGCTCAGTTAGGAAAATCTTGCGTGTATCAGTAGTGGGAGCCTACCTCCATATTGAACCAGCTACTCTGCAGGTACTTGGCTGGTTCACAGGAAACTATTAGATGGTCTCTTTCCACTAGAGACTACTGATAGAAGTACCTGTTTACCTTAAGCAAATGTTTCCCCACCTTTGGGACTAAAAGGTAGTTTATATGTGTTAATTCTCCCTCACCATTCTATTTTAGTACTGTAGCTATGTGCCAATCTTTTCAAGTTAGGATACAAAATAAATGGACTAATTCTAACTCTGCAATACTTTGAAATTTAGATATGATCTTCACCTCTGGAACTCATCTTATTTAGAAAAAAATTCTAATGACATCTTAGATAGGCTTAGTTGTAGAGATAAAAAAAAGTCTGATGAGAGCCAGAAGTTCCACAGCTAATTTCTCTAAAAAGCCAAACTGAATCTTGGTCTTTCTGAGTTTGATTTTTATGACCATTGGGTTCACTTCATCAAAGTGTAGGAGAAAGGTCACCTGGGCAGCAAATTACTCACAGTAAGCAAACAAACCAAAAGCTTTGGTGTCAGGATATGAAAGCCCTTTTGAATCGGTTTTTCTAAAATAAGAAAATCTCTAGAGCAAACTATCCCTGGAGGATTCAGTACTATTCTGGAGGAAAATAACTCTTATAGGTCTGCTATCCTGATCTGAATGAAGGGCTCAGCTTTTTTTTCTCCTCTGGTTTTAATAATCAGAAAAGACCCAACTGCTTTAAATGGGAGGAAACAGCTAATGAGGTTTGCCATTGCCTTTAAAATGAAGGGAAAAATGTTCCCTGCTGTGGCACAAACCCAGATGGCAAGAGAAAGACGGGGACAATGAGGCAACTCAAGTACAATCCCACTCCTTCCCCAGGCTGAGCATAAGGCTGCCTGATGGGGACTCTGGTCTCCCGTAATGAGCCTGCAATGGGGAAGGGACTTGGCTCCAAGATGGGGTGTTGGGAGACCTTTCTCCACTGCAGCCTCTACTGCTGCTTCATGAAGTGAGTTTAGTGTGCCACCCCCATCTTTTCTAAGGACCTACAACCCAGTCTGAGATTATTCCAAGTGGATACCAGTGCAGAGACCTCCTTGGCCACTGCTACCCTGCTTTCTACCTCAGGCAGCGGCTTCCCTTGCTCATGCCCTATCTGACAGGCCTATGCTGTGACATGCCACGCTGGCCTCCACGGTCCCTACTCTCCAGTTCTGGCCCTGAGCCAGAGAAAAAGTGTGCTCTCTCTCTCTCTTTTAATGAGAAAGGAATAGAAAGTAGGAAACCACTTGTGATGTTAAGACAAGTTAATGTGATCCAGAATGATCCACATAGCCCCACACTCCTATGGGGATCGCTCAAAACTGCTAAGGGAACCTGCTTCCATCCTCATACTGGACTCCAGAGTTGTTCACAGTCTGAGTTAAGTCCAAGGAATACTCTTTTTCCCCTGCTCCCAGCATTTTTATCAAGGTAGAAGTTAAAAAAACAAAACCAACTAACCAACCAACCAAACAGAAAAACCCCTAAAACGAAACTACACAGAAAAACCAACTGATGGACCAAAACTAAGAAAGCACAGAGCAATGTGACAGAGAAAGGAAATCCCTGCCCTTCTGTGCTGATGTCACCCATCTGCCCCCACTTCTCCAGCTGTGAGAACTTCAGCAGCATTAACTGCCTGGTTCCAAACTCCAAAAAATCTAGGGCTGGCCCTATCAAAGATTAGTGTGCACTAAAATGCACTAAATACACTTACTCTTTTGTAGAGAATGTTTTGTAGCATATGCCACTGAGATAAGCTCCAATGTAGCCTGGCAGGCATGGTGCTACAAAATAGACACCCCGTGACAGGATTCAACCCTCTCCCCTTTAAAATCCTCTTTGCTTAAACTTTCCAAATTCATTCTTATTTTGGAGAAGACTCAAGAACACTGAAGTGCCTCTTACCTGCTCATAAAATCGATTGTGTGCAACATAAAACTTGGAATCAAAAGATTCTTCTGTTACTAACACTTGTTGTTTTTCACCAATCTGTGGAGAGAAGGGAGAAAAAAAATGAAAAGATAAAGACAAGTACCTGAAAATCCAAAAATAAATGCCAGCCCAAATAATTCTGGGCTTGTTTGGGTCCTCTTGAGTTGAAAATGTAGATGGTTAATTACTAAAGGCTAACACTGTTCAAATGACCAATTCAAATTTCTTCATTAGCTATGCTGGTGATATAATATTAGCATAGTATGAACTCTCCTTTTCTTACATAACTATGAAACAGAGCTTGATTGTATTTCTTCCTTCAACATAAGAGTAAGATAATTAAAGCTTCTAAGACATATCAAAATCTTCTAAATATCACTTTGTTTCTTGAAACAAAGTTGCAAAACGAGCCAGAACAAGCTGCTTCTAATCCAAATTCATGAAAATATTTTGGCAATATGAAATAGTAATAAACATTAATTTGAGTTATGAGGGATGTAACACTAAAGAACATGCCTCCAAAAGCTAGTCATTAGGCCCTTGCATCTCAACATTTCA